>OU342741.1:379388213-379549050 GCA_910589775.1 Avena eriantha
GGGGTTGAGGCGGCTCCTGATGAGGCTTTAGTGGTAGAGCGATAGCTCCCATGTTGTTTGTTGCTCGAGGCGATATTTGTCACGCTCATCCTGCTCTATGACCTTTGTCATATCCAGCTATTGGTGGTATTCTTCAACCTCTGTCACTATTGCCGTTGGCGGGAGGGGTGTGGTGAAGGGATCTAGAGACGTGCTGCTACCCGCCATGTATATGGCGTTGTAGTGACTGGATCTGGCTTGCCCCTTGTCGGGGGACTCCAATCCGGAATCAGAGTCAAATATCCCAAGGATGGAGGGATCCTCGAAATCCTCAACATTGGAGACTCGCATGATGGAGTCCTCGTGAGACGCGGTGGTGATGGATCCGACGGTCGAAGCAGGAGCCGCCGAGTCGTATTCAGAGGTGAGGTGGGTGATGGAGCAGACCTTCTCTTCGAGAGAAGATCGTGTGGAGGTGATCTGTTGGTGGCTATGAATCCCGCATTTCCGCCGGGTCGACGGCTGATGAGTCCAAAATTGAAGCATATTTACCTTTTATTTTTGCATAAATAGAATACGGATATTTGTATTTCACTTTGTTTGCGTGCACCGTTTTGTCCTTGTTTCAACAGGATCGCAAATCACTAAGTCTCTTATGAAAATATCAATTTGAACTGTCATATTATGATATAATATGATATTTTAAGTGATAAGTGTCATTTTATTGATTTACCTTCGCAGCTAGGAGAATACCAAATGATAGGAAAGCATCAACCGCGATAACGACCAGTGGTACATGCGGAGCCTGCCCGTACCATCCTCCCATACCACGCGGCATCGCATCCGCCTCGTCAAATACTTTCTCCTAGCGAATACGACAGAGAGAGATGACATTCATAGCCACTAGAAACCACAAAAAAACATCAGAAAGGGATCCGAAGGAGGAACTTGGAGAAGGTCAAATCCTTGCTGCTTCATGGATCATTGGAGGACATCACATCATCCCCTTCATCATCAACCACTACATCTCCATCACCACTACTACCCCATCTCATATCTATTAGATCTTGTTACAATTCCAGATTCAATTGTGGTTTGCACTATATTTACCCTCGTACATTTATCCATCCATTTGATTATGATGATGTTGTTGATGG
The DNA here is from genome assembly GCA_910589775.1 of Avena eriantha. Classification (NCBI taxonomy): domain Eukaryota; kingdom Viridiplantae; phylum Streptophyta; class Magnoliopsida; order Poales; family Poaceae; genus Avena; species Avena eriantha. The sequence continues at coordinate 379,389,350 of OU342741.1, forward strand.
CTTCCATGTGTGAGTAGGTTACCCTTGTTCTTGGGGAGATGGAGAAACCCTAGCACTATTATGAAGTTGCAATAAAGATGATCTATTCTTGTGTCCATATGACTAGCCGGTCTATGAAAGATTTATGATTTGTGTTTGATCTCTCTCTTTAGATGGTATGTGTAGTCGACCACATATCATTTTCCTTCGGGACTAAAGTGAGGGAGAAATCCTTTGGACATGTTTGGAAGTGTGCCCGGAGAGCTTCATGACAATTGGCGCCAACTAGCAACTTACACGGTCAAAGGAGGATAAAGAGAGACTCTCTAATCTTATTACGATACCCATGGGGAGACCCTTAATTGCGGTGGTTTGTATGGATGACTGCTCTCAGAAAATTTAGAGGTGACCTGTCTCTTGGCTCAACAATGTGGATTCCTACGAGCTTTGTAGTGAACATCTTATTATGGAGCTCTCTCCATTCATATCATGACACAATAAGTATGTTATCTTAATTAATAATAATAATATCATGTTAGTGATGTATACTACATCCCCGAGAACGTTTTAGTCATATTGAGTTCAACCACATTTTCACTCAACCTTGTTACTTCCTTTCTTTAATTGTTTTAATTACTTTTCTGCACTCAACCAAAAACCTTTCAGATACCCTCTACTTGAGATCAAAGGCAGCTTACAAGTATCCTTTTGTGGAAAGTGACAAGGGGCATAAAGACATTAACCAAATAGCTCTCTCTGGGTACGATACTCTTATTTCGAAACTAGATACAATTGATCTATGAACTTGTAGCCTTCAAGCTATTTTCTGGCACTGTTGTAGAGGAGCTTAGCTCTTTTGGTATTTGTTATTAGTTGCTTATTCTACTAATTGTTTTACTAAAGTTTTTTACTAGTTTTAGGTAAGCACCATGACTGCACTCGGACTAATGAATCAGATCAATGCAACTAAACACCTCAGGAAGTTCAATAGGAGACTCGTCAAAGAATTCCTGAGTAGGAGCGAACCAGAATACGAGGTTAACCATCGCTTTTATGGCTATTATTAAAGGTGAAACTTTTGCAGGAGGTGATCTTGATGAGGATCCTTAAACTCATTTAATCCATTTTACCAAGTTATGTCGGACACTTAAATTGAGGGGCTATTCTAATGATGAACTGAAATTAAATTGTTTAGCCAATCTCTAACCAACACTGCTTTAGCTTGGTATAAAATTTACCCTGCAGAGTAAATAGATACCTGGGAAAAACTCAAAGGGGAAATCGTATTTCGATTCTTTTCAAGGTAAAAACTGATTAAGTAAGAAGGGTGATCACGAACTTCAAGAACCGCCCAACGGAAGGCTTGGTAAGAGCCTTTAAAAGGTATAACTCCCTTCTTAATAAATGTCCCCATCATGATTTACCTGAATGGTATGTTTTACATATTTTCTATGGGGGACTTAATCAAGAAATTAAACATGAACTCGACACAAATTCTAGAGGATCCTTTATGGAGCTAAGTATAACTAAAGCTTGGGAACTTTTAGAACAAATTTTCTGTAACAAAGAATCATGGGGATTTGATTTAGGCAGCGAAGGAGGTATAGAAATTGAATTTGATTGTCTCAACACTTATAAAGAATCCGGTAAAGTAAAAGAAACTACTGATGAACTTCAACTTGATGATGATATTATTTTGCAAATCCTTGAGTCTTTTACAGAACACATTGAAGCACCTAAGAAAGATTGGCTTTATTATACTCTTCTACCCGAGCCAGCCAAAGAAGACGATCCAATAATTGCAGCTCATGCTGAGCAATTAGGGGAAATACCCCCATTTGTTGAACCCCTTCCTTTTCCAAGGACGGCGAGAAAACATATGATGGCCCATGAGCTCGAAGATGAACGTGAGGAGTAAAGGCTATTCCTCAAGATGCTAGAGGAGGAGGCACAAACAAGAAAAACGGATGAAGTAAGTATATAGGAGACCAGGGAACTGACTAAGGAGGATACTGAAGCTTCACCATTCGTTGAAGGAAAGGTAAAGGCTAAAGAAGTTGGTAAAACCATCCTTCCTTTTACTTTCGGTAGAACTTCTTATTATGGCCTCTGTGATATTGGGACAGCTATTAATGTAATTCCCTTTAATTTTTATTTGCAAATCAAAAACGAACTAACACCAACTGAAATAGAGGATACAGACATGACAATAATGCTTGCAGATAAGACACTCAGAGTTCCTATGGGAATAATTAGAGATGTTCCAATCTATGTTGGACCATATAAATATCCCATTGATTTTGTGCTTATTGATATGCCTACTGACGTTTATTGTCCAATTATTTTCGGAAGAACCTTCTTAAATACTGCAGGAGCAAACATTGATTGCAAGAGACAAACTGTATCTCTAAAGTTTGGTGAAGAGAAAATGTACTTTCACTTCTCTAAATTTGACCATAAGCCGGCTATCAAAGATTTGGATGACTATGAGTATGAACAAGAAGAGGAAGGTAATACCATTAGTCTAGCTTTAGTAGTCATTAAGACACCTGATGATGATTAAGCAAGGAGTTAGTTAACAATAATATTCCTCAAGACATAGAAAAATTGGAAATATACGTTTATCTTGATTCCACACCTGAGGTGGATCCTGAGATGAATCAAAAAATACGAAGAACCTATAAGAAAAGGAGATGAGGCACTGCCACCTCCTACTCTAAAAATTTACCCAAGGAGTTAAAATATAAGTTTCTTGATGAAACTAATAATTTCCCTATTATTATATGTTCTAACCTTGTAGAAAAGGAGGAAGAAAATTTAATGATGGTTCTCCGGATGCATCAGAATGTTCCTGGGTATTCGATGTGCGACTTGAAAGGGACTAGTCCCTCGATAGGCACCCATAGAATATTTATGGAAGAAGGAGCCCAGCCAGTTGTAGACTTTTAGAGGCTACTCAAAACACACATGAAAAAAGAGGTAAGGAAGGAGATAATACGTTTGTTATATGCATGGATCATCTTTCATGTGGAGGAAAGTGAATGGGTAAGTCCTCTTCATTGTGTTCCTAAGAAAGGTTGATTTAATGTTGTTGAAAATGAACACAATGAGATGATACCTACTAGAAACGTTGTTGTTCATAGGATGTGTATTGACTATCAAAAACTAAATAAGGAAACTAGAAAGGATCATTATCCTTTGCCGTTTATAGATCAAACCTTGGAAAGGCTTGCTATGCATTCTCAATTTTGTTACTTAGACGACTATTCTGGCTTTTCTCAAATTGTTGTTCACCCTAATGACCAACTTAAAACAACATGTATTTGTCCTTACGGACTATATGCCTATTGTTGTATGCCTTTCGGTCTTTGCAATGCCCCTACCACCTTCCAAAGGTGTATGACTGCTATATTTGCCAATTATGTTGAAAGTATTATGGAAGTATTCATGGATGACTTCTCTGTTTATGGAACTTCCTTTAATTATTGTCTCCATACCCTTCATAAATTTTGTAGAGACATGAAGACACTAATTTAGTCTTGAATTGGGAAAAATGTCATTTTATTGTTTAAGAAGGTATAGTGCTTGGTCACAAAATCTCAGGTAAGGGTATAGAAGTTGATAAAGCAAAGATTGAAGTGATAGAAAGGCTCCCCTCTCCTCGAGATGTAAAAGGTATAAGGCGTTTCCTAGGCCATGCTGGATTTTATAGAATATTCATTAAGAACTTCTCAAAAACTACTAGACCTTTAACTAACCTTCTTCAAAAGGATGTTGTTTTTAATTTTGATGAAAACTGTCTTACCACTTTCAATATATTAAAACAAGCCCTTCTTGAAGATCCCATTATAAAACCACCTAATTGGAAGAAATCTTTTGATCTATTCTGTGACGCTAGCCATGAATCTGTGAGAGCAATTCTTTGCCAATATGATGGTGATAACCTTAATATCATTCATCATGCTAGTCGCACCTTCAATGGCGCCCAAAAGAATCACCCTATGGCACAAAAATAATTTTTTGCTATGGTTTTCTCCTGTGAGAAGTTTAGATCTTATATTATTGACTCTAGGGTAAGAGTGCATATTGATCGTGTTGGCTTAAAGGAGATTCTTGAAAGGACCGACATTAAGTCAAGAATGATCCATTAGACTTTAATTTTGCAAGAATTTGATTTACAGATTCTCCAAAGAAAAGAGGAACAGGAGGAGGCATCCATGGACACCGAGGAGGTTGATCTACCTGGGGTAGTGTCATCCATCTACAAACCCTTGAGAACAACAATTCCTAAAAGGAAATGTTTGATTTCTCTTTGCAATTGTTTGGGTGGTTTTCTGCAACCAACCTTGTTCCAGGGAAAAATAAAAAGCTCATCCAAGATTAAAAGAAGGAGAAGGTACCCGAATAAACTCATTCCCCCTTGAAGAGCAAGATATTTGAAATCTTGAAAACATCATTATTCTAGATGATTTTCTGCTATTTATTTTTTTCTATATTTGTATTCCTTTTGTTTTTCTGAGTTCACTGCTAGCCTTGCAAGGTCAGTACGGGTGGGCGGTACGGCCAGCTCACCCATACGACTGCTCGTTAAAGAGGTAGTAACGTTCTGCACAATTTTCACATATCGGTATGAGTGCGCAGTACGGGCGTGTCTGCCCGTACGGCTGGTCGTTACCGAAACTGTGTATCTCCGTTCGATTCTTTGTTTTGTGTTTTAAAAAATGAGAGAAGTCGGTAAAAGTCAGTATAGATGGACAGGTCGGGCGGGACCCACCCATACCACTTTGTTAGTTAACTGTTACCGACTTAATTCCGTCGAATTTTTGGAAACGACCTGGTATAGGCACGCCGTACGGGCATCCGCCCATACCAAGTGGTTGTTACGATCGCAATTTCTTCCATTTTTACTTATTTCTTTCCTTATTTATTGGGATTCTTTCCTTGGCCGGCCCTTTTTGTTCCAATACGATTTTTTCCCTCCTTCTAACCCCTTATAAGCCTTCCAAGAGGTTTCTTTTCTTCTCTTGACAAACAAATCTTCCCACATCGCTTGTCTCTCTCGAGAACTTTGCAACCATGTCTTACCCATCAGACATCGTTCAAGACAAGGAGGATTGCCATAGATCTTCCTTATACATCTCAAATGTATCTACTTTTCCAAGTACTTTGTTCGATGTTTTGATCCAGAATCTTCCCATACTTGGATAAAACTACTGAATCTAATGCTGTTTTTAGCAAAAGTCTCATTTCTACCAGTTTTCATAGGAAATAAAATCGAGGAAAAATACCATGTCAGTTTTTCACCAAATAAAGAAGTCTAGGGCTTTGGAATCAAGCAAGCCGAGCCATGAGGCCCAAAATAGACCAGGTGGCATGCCCAGTAAGGGTGGGTGCGCCACCCAGGCTATTTTCGCCATGGAGCATCGCCTCGGCCCCTCCTTTGGCATACCCCCATATATACCTGAAAAACCTAGGTATCCAGAAGGACATAGCGTTTCACAAAACAGAGTGCCGCTAGAGCCATGATCTTTGTTTCGGGGGTCAGATTGGTCCTGCTCTCAACCCCGTAGAGTGGGATTTCAAGGTGTTCTCCACCACAATCATCATTAACATCATCACCAATGACCATGAGTTCATCCCCCATCATCATGTGTGAGTAATTCCATGTGGGCATGTGAGGTGGATGGGGATTGGATGAGATCCATCATGTAATCATCCATATGTATCGAGATTTGAGGTGTTTATCTTGTAGACATTCTTGTATGAGTATTGGTACACTTTTGCTATGTTTAATGCTTGTTGCTAGGGCCCGAGTGACATGTTCTCAGTACTGAAATTTTATTTCCCAATCATATATTTGAGTTTGGTATGTATTTGGAAAGTGTATTACCTATTATTATGTTGAACCTGCGAACCCTAAGGTGACAGTTAGGGAAACAATGGGAATATATGATAGTTTGAGGATATTGTGTGTTCATGAAGTGTTAATGCTTTTTTGCAGTCTATTTGAAAAGGTAGACGCTAATTTCCTGTAGTACCAAGTTGGCCCCGGTGAAATGGACAGGCAAGACAAAAGATATTATGCAAACTTACATGTATGATTATGTTTGGAGCACACACCTACACACAACTGAATTAGAGATAAATGCCATGTTAGTATGATACATTATATGATGGATATCATTCATGCAACACCCCGCTAGCACATCATGCCTGCGTTTTGGCCACTGAAAGTTTGACAACATTACTTCCAGTGAGAAATGGAAATCTGCTTCTTTATTTACTGTGTTGTTTTACTTCTTTAAATCAACTACCATAAATCACCACTTCCTTTGCAATTTTATTGATAGACATGTGTGATTGAGAGTGACGCCTAAATTGCTAAAGTCTTATTGTATTCTTGTGTTCCCCTTGAGTCGAACTATAAATTTGGGTAATACTTCCCATCGAAGATTTTAGCGATCCCCTATACTTGTGGGTATCAATACATTTTCTGGTGACGTTACCAGGGAACCTAGCTTTATTGGTAAGACCATATGTCATCATTTACTTGATGTAATTACTTGTCTCTCATGGGAAAGAGTAAGGATCTTGCTAAGAAGGATATTATGCCTTCTACTACAAGGAGGGGTACAAATTTGCCCTCTAGGCCAAACTTTTGACCTTATGTTGTTAGTACTCCTGCTATTAATAAGAAAACTACTGTCCTAGCAAGTTCACCATTGTCTAGGATGTCTACTAGTATTGAAAAATATTTTCTAGATGATGGCCAAGATAAAGAGGGGTGCCTGCTTTATCTAAGTCCTTATCCAATGATGATATGGAATCTGAATATGACGAAGATGAACATATTAATGAAAAAGATAGTGCCACTAGTTCTAAAGAGACACCTAGTGAAGAGGATATTGCTTTTACTAAAGCTTTTATGAGTCTTGATCAAGATGACTTGGATAAATTTGAAGAAACCCTGAGGACCTTTTCTCTCGGAGAACTCTTTCCTATTGCTAGTAAATGCAAAGAACCTACAATATTCATTAAAGACAAGGACTAAGTTTGAAGTTAACCCTGAAATAATAGAAATATTTGAAGCATCTAAGTTCTATGGTAAAGAAGAAGAATTTCCCTATGAGCACTTAATTAATTTAGAAAATACTGCTTACCTATTTGGAAAAACTACGATACAACAACGCTATTATTTTTTTTAACGGTTCCCCTTCTCTTTAGGAGGAGATGCAAAAACTTGGTACAAATCATTAGCTCCTAAGTCCATTACTAGTAAGGAAGTATGATTATATTTGTTTTTCCATAAGTATATTTCTGATAGTAAAATACATGCTATGAGAGTTGAAATTAGTAACTTTACACAAAACGAAGGAGAAAGTATTCCCCAAGCTTGTGGGAGATTTTGTGCCACTAGAAAGAGATGTCCTACACATGGTTTTAAGGATAATGAATTACTTGATGCATTTTATAATGGACTAACTGAAAGCTCTAGAACCTATCTAGACATTGTTGTAGGAAATATTTTCAGGGATAGTTCTATTGATGAAGCTAAGGAATTATTAAATACTCTTACTCAGAATTATCATGATTGGCATATTGAAGAAGAATAGAAAAGTCAGAAGATTCATAACAAGAGAGGTGTTCTCATATTATCTAATGATTATATGGAAGAAGTTCATAAATCTATGGAGGAAAGGGGTATTAAATCTTCTCATTTAAAGGAACTTTCTAATATGGGTTTTAAATTCCCTATTGATAAACCATGCTTCCCTATTCAAGTTCATGCTATATGTCCTTATGAAAGCAATGGAAAGGTATAACCTCCTGCTAAAATATCTTATGCTGATCATTATAGCAACTTTGTTCCTCATCAAGAAACATATGATCACAATATTGAAAGGGAAATAATAGAGAACTCTCATAAGATAAATGTTCTCCATAAAAGAGTAGGCTCTTGTGTTGAATCTCTTAAGATGACTATTAAGCATTGCAAAATGATGAATAATCAAGTTGAACAAATGATTTCTCTTCAAAATAAGTTGTATGAAAAGCTTCTTAATGTGAAGAAGAAAATATGTGGAGTTAATACAAGAGGAGGATCTAGCACTCAGGATCCTGATTATCCTGATGGACATCCAAAAAGAAAATAGCAAGAGGCTCTTAAGAAGAAGTCAATTGCAGGAAAATCTCCTAATGAAAATGAAACTAATGGGAATTTTGAAGATCAAGAAAATGATGTATCTCTCTCTGATGCTAAAACTGAGGATAATAATAATGAAGAAGATGATGTGGAAATGTCCCAACCAAATGAAGAATCATAAGAAGAGGAGAATAATGAAGAATCTGAGCATATTGTAAGTGAGGACCCGCAATCATCAAGGGATAAAAATAATAAGAAGAAGCCTCCACCACAACCAAAAGGTAAAGAAAGGGATCCATGGGTGCAAAGACCTATACCCTATCCCCAAGAGGTAATGAAAACTTTGGATGATGCAAGTTTGAAAAGTTTATTGAATTCATAAATTTTTATACTTGCATATTCCCTTAGTAGATGCTATTAAAGTACCTCCATATTCCAAATAAATGAAAGATATTGTCACTAATAAAAGAAACATACCAAATGAAGCTATTGCTACCATGCTTGCTGACTATTCTTTTAAAGGAAAACTACCCGAAAACAGAGGGGATCCAGGTATTCCAACTATTCCCTGCACCATTAAAAATACTCGTGTGAAATATGCCTTATGTGATCTTAGAGCTGGAGTAAGTGTCATACCTTTCTCTATTTATAAGAAACTTAACTTAAATAAGTGTAGCATCCCAATTGTCTAACAATTGTAATGCTACTTGTCCTAGTAAGATATTGGCTACTTCATATATATTATTGTTGCATCATAATTATATCATGCTCATGACATCATGCCACCTTGCATTTGAGCATCATATAAAACCCTCCTTCTTTTTTTTTCTCTCATATGCATTATTAATTGTATTTGCCTCTTGATATTGTATTTGGTTATTGATATATTGTCTAAATGCCCAAGTGAGTTGGGGGCATATCTTTTATTTCCATTCCACCACCTTTCTCTTCCACCACCTTATAATCCCACCATCCCATTAACCATGAGCTTGCTTTCCTTTTCTTTTGACATTTTATTCTAGCTCATGTGGGTTGGGGTGGATCAAAACCTTTAAATTCTTTTGCTTGGCTTGTTCTCCACTCCTTGGAAATGCATGAGAATAATGCCATAATATTATTATTGTTTTCACAAAATAAATCTTGGCAATATTATTTTGCATGGGCCATGCACACTTCTTCACCACCTTTTACTCCATTGGTTTTTATTTTGATTTAATGGATCCTATCTTGGGGAAACCATCTCCTTCCATTCCACCATTCCCATAACCTTACCCACATCCCTTTCTTTTATTTTATTTTATACATGCATGATCATATGTGACTCTTTCCACCTATTTCTTTTCTTCCTCTTTCTTCTTGATTCTCTTCCACATTAGCTCAAGCTAGATCAAGCTCCATGTTCCTTCTTGGTATGGCCTCATAAACAAAAATTAAAACCTAAATACCTAATAAAACCTAAACCTAGCTCCTCCATCTAATTTTCTCCTAACACTAATTCTACTAAACCCTAACATTGATCTCTCCTCTCCCTCTCTACCTCTCTCTCCCATGAGCACCACCTGATCCCTTCTCTCTCCCTGGCCCACCTCAGCTAACCCTAACCCTCTATCTAACCCTAGCTAAGCCCTAACCCGAGCCCCATCTAACCTAGCCCGAGCTACTCCCTCTCCTCTCTTTCTTTCTCTACCGGCCGAGCTAACCCCACCCTGCAGCCACCACGCCGTCCCTGGTCCACCTGCAGCCTCCCCTCTGCGTTGCCTAGCCCCAGGACAAGCCCCAGCCCACCATGTGAGGAGGAGGAGGAGGAAAAAGTGGCATCCGAGGCCACTTTATCTACCCCTGCACGCCTGCCTTCCTCTCTCTCCCTCTCACTTTTCCCTCGCCACACGGCTCTCCTGGCTCGTCCAGATCTGCCCCGCGCCAATCTCCTCTCCTCCTTCTTCCTCCACGACGCTCAGCTCCTGCCGCCGGTCGCCGCCAGCACCACCTCGCCCCCGTCGTTCCAGCGGGTCAGCGCGACGTGGAGGTGTCCTGGAATACCGAGAGCCGTCCACTGCATCACCCCGTACACGCCGACTTGGACGAGAAGCCCCAGATGCGCCGGTGCTGCGCCGTCCCGGCGAAACCCTAGCCCGCCAGAGCGCCAGCGATCTCGCTGCTCCGCAGCTCCTCACTCCTATCCAAGCCCACCCTCGAGCCCGCTGTGAGTCCCTCGACCTCCCTGACAACCTCCGCTTCCCCGACACCGTCTAGCGCCGCCGATCGTTTCGTCGAACGGCCGTAGTGCGCCAGAGCTCGCCGTCGTCTGCAGCCTCCCCGCGCCGTGCAGAACCCTAACTAGGCCGCGCTTAACGCCCTGTCAACTCCCCTTGACCCGCCGCACTGGTTAGCCCCTCCGCGCACACGCCCGCGACCCGGGTTCGATTTCCCGCCCCGCGCGCGCTGCCGCCGTCAGTTTCGTCAGAAGAGAGGAAGAGAAACAGTGCACGCGATGAAACTTTGCACTTAACCCCCCACCTTTTTGACTCCTGCAACCTGCGCTCCTGGAGACCTAACCTGTCAGTCGCCCTAGCCATATTGCAGAAAGCCCCTCCATTTTCTCGGGCCGTAACCCGCGCTCCAGCCACGCCCCACCTGTCAGCCTCTAGGTGAAACCCCCACTGTCGCGTGGGCCCGAAGCAGCTGGCCCGCCTGTCAACCTCAGTGGCTAGCCGAGCCCCCGGTAAAAAAGGTTTTTCCGCGCGCGTGGCCCAATCAGCGCAAAGCCCACCCGTCAGTGACTGGGGCTGATTTCGCCTGGGTGACAAAAGTATTTTCCTGAGTCTGATTTTTACTTAAACCTTTTTCAAATTGATTTAAATTCAAATTCAAATCAGATTTAAATAATTTTTCAAATACAAATCCAAATAATACAAGTAATATATGTTTTGGAATCAGAAAAATGTGAGGAATTCAAATATGCCCTTCAAAATATGTTTTGAACACTTTAAATTTCGAGATGATTAAAATTACAATAAAATGCCCTTTTCCTTAATTAATTAAGAACTTTTGTTTTATAACTCCAAATTTGACAAATAATATGTCCAAATCGATCACGTGACGAGCCCATTCTATCTATGCAGTCCTTGTTCTGAATTGAAGCATGAATCATGTCATTATTCAAAATCTGAACTGTTTATGACAACAAAATGGAACTAAATAAATAATAAAATGCTTTAATTTTTGTATCCACATCTCACCCTTGCCATGCTACTTTAATGCCATGAAAATTGTGCATCATTCATCATGGCATGCTTGTTTGGTTGTTGCATTTTAATTCATATGCTTGTGCACTTTATTTATGTTGGCCCTTGTTTGTTTGGTTCTTCTTCGAATAGACGCCCAGCAGGAGAATTACCAGGAATCACAGGAGTACTACCCAGATCCATCTCTCGCTTCAACTGAGCTGCCAGGCAAGCACTACCACATGCTTGCATACATACAGTACCTATTGACTCTATCTTATTCTTGCATCATTGAGTCGCGATTGCATTAAATTGAATCCCAAGTACTGCATAACCTTTATTTTTACACCCCACCGAAGCTTGTTCCTCCATCCCATGAGCCATTACTACAGGAGTTGTTTGAGCCATGCGAGTCATAGAAAAGCATGTGTAGGGTATGTGAGTGTCTTATGAATAACGAGGTACCTAAACAACATAACCTGAGTAGTAATGGGATAACTAATGAAAGAGGCACCGGTGAGCAATATCTGCTATTTGGTTTTTCATGCTCACTTGTGTCCCGTAGGACCCCGAGTACTTGATTCCTGTTCCTTGTTTATTCGCACTATCCACATCCGGGAGGCCTTATGGACCCTCCTGAGCCAGAGCTCGATTCATTCTTATTTCTTGGGGCCACAATTAGTTTGGGGCTTTATTACTATCATGTACTTATGCCATGTTATTGCTTTATTTAAGATTGTGCGAGGAGCACCTGTACTGTTTTGGATCGTGACACGTTTTTGCTGTATCGACAAGCCCAGTCACATTTTCGGGTTCCCAGTCATTTACCGCCGTCCACACAAACCTTGGGTCCATCTCGGAGCCGGCCAACTTCGTTGCGGGTAGCTTAATGGGGTGGCCCCCTGAAATATTTCTGAATCCTGTGATTGCTTTGTCGTGAATGCCTCGTTGGGTTTTGATTTGGTTTTTCCGAGGTTGATCGAGTGTGTGTTGCTATTCGTGCACCCCTGCAGGGTAAATCTTTCTGAAAGCCGTGTCCGCGGTTATGGACGACTTGGAGCACAGTTTCTCGATCATAGACAAGTATAACTAAAGTACCGCTTATAAATTGACTAAGTACTTGACTATTAAATAGTGCAATACTCATGGAATGGTTAATAAAACTGCCAACGGATGATGGGGGTTGTTCGTCCGCTTCCTCGTTGGTAAGCGAGGAGGAGGATGGATCTGTTAATTATACCGTTATAACTGTTGTTCTTAATTCACGGACTTCCGTCTATCATTGGTTAGGCGGAAGGTTAGCGAGTATCTGTAGAAATGTTAGGTATTATCTTTTGCTGCAATTGCGTCACCCCTGGTTGTGTCCCCTTTAGCGGCATAAAGACTTGCTGAGTACCCCTAGGGTCTCACACGATAAATTGTTTGATTCAGATGAACAGGTGTACCCGCAAGATGGATACTGGGTAGAAGAGACAGATGATGTTGGCAACGATCATTCGGTGTAGAGATTCCGGGAACGGGAATCCGTGAGATCTGTGGGCGGGATGTGTTTATTTATGGGGCATCTTATGCCGATTTGCTTCTTATCCGTACTCGGATCTTGTTTTCCGCTTCCGCCTGATACTCTAATGTGTGATGTATGAGGAGCTATCCTAAATTATTATATCTATCTAGGACATTTGAATCTTGCTGTATGGCGTTGCAATATTTCTATTTCTTTTAGATGGAATGGCTCTGAGGACTGTTGTATGTGGCTTGCATACATACTCATTTGTGTATGTAGTTGCTCCCTTCGCCTGCCGATTACGCCGCTCATTCTTGTCCCGATGTCTGAAAGTGGTTAGGACGGCCGAAAGGTCTACCGTGAGTGGCCTCGGGCCCCACCGTACTATTTTAACCACTTTCGTTCATCCAGGCATGTAACTAAGAGCGTAATTCACTGTGGTAGTTACAAGAAGTTAGTACCTACTAAAGTTTCACTTCAAATGGTTGATAAATCTACTGCTATTCCTATTGGTATATGTGAGGATGTTCCTATTATAATTGCTAATGTGTAGATTCCCACAGACTTTGTTATATTATAAATGCCTGAAGATGATAATTTATCTATTATTCTTGGTAGACCCTTTCTAAATACTACAGGGGCTGTGATTAATTGTACTAAAAGAAAAGTAACATTTAATGTGAAAGGAAAGGAGCACACTATATATTTTCCAAAGAAGAATTCTGTTGAGTTACCCAAGAGAGGTGTTAATGCCATTGAACCAAGAGTTCTTATAATTGGAAGTTTTGAAATTCCTATCCCTCCTCCCAAGCCTAAGTATGGAACTATAATGGTTGGAACTATTCCAATCCATTGTGATGTACCTTAAACTTTTTCTTTTAAAAATAATAAGTGAACCATTGTTTCTATCATAATCATAGTATTAATGAGACTTAATCAACCTCATTTTTAACACGATAATGATGAGATGATGATTGCCTTTTAATTATTGCTGTAGTAGTATTATAGTTTACTTGAATTCCTTCATATAAAATTAGTTACTTTAATTATTTTATGTCTGTTTTTGACAATTTTTTGATTTCAGGAAAAACTACAAAGAAAATATTTTTCAAAAATTACGAAAAAATTATGAGGCCATTTTTCTGCACAGAGGATCCACTGTGCCAAAGGACGCTGCCAGAAAGCCAACAGGGGCCAAAAGAGCATAGAAGGCGTGCCCTTTGGTTGTGGACGCCCCTACCCTTATGGGCCCCACAGGTGGAGTTATGTGGATTCCAACCTCCCAGGTTCTTCACTTCGTCTTAGGACTAGACTAGGTACCACTCAAAAAAAATCTGCTCCTTTGCTGCCCATTTCTCAATCTCCAAGTTTTGGCAGCCATTTTCAAATATCCTTGGAGGGATTTCTCATTGGTATGTGACTCCTCCACTCATCCAAGTTATTTTTTATATGATGCTTTATATTGTGAGAAAAATGTTGTTCTTGGTACTACATCGCAAGCATGAAAATTCATGGATTTGAAGCCTTCTAGTGGAAATGATTTATAGTAATGCTTGGTAGAAACTTTTTGGAGTGTCTCTAAATGATTATACCTTGATACTTATAATTGTTTAGTGAATTTTATTCTTATTGATGCAAGGTCTCACCCACCATGAACAAGGGAAAAAGCCTCATGAGAAGTTTAAGGCCAAGGAGAGGCTTAAGAGCCTTATCCAATTATGATGAAGAGAAAGAATGGGAAGATGAAATGATCTTTAAGGCAGAAGCCTTGAAGGTGAAAGCCACCAAATGGCCTGACCCCAATGTGCTGAAGGCATTATACATAGAAGAAGATTTTACTTATTTCTTGCAGAAAAGCAAGCTGGAGGAATTTGCAAGACATCATCAACTGACCTACTACGAGCTGAGCAATGAGTTCCTAGCCACCTTCAAGTTGTACAAACCAAAGGGAAGGTAAGTAACATAGGTAAAGAAACTCCCAACACTTTTGATGTCAGGTTTTTCATGAAGGGTCAAAGGTTAATCATGCCCTTAGAGGAATTTTGTAATGCTATGCATGTCCCTAATGAAGGAAAATGGGAAGCCATTCCTGTTGATTCTGATGAGAGCCTTCCATTCATTTTGGAGGAGTATAAGTGCAGATGTGCCTGAGGATATCCATAGAGGAAAGTTCACTCATATTTAGCACCCTGCATTAAGATATTTTGCATTGTTTATTGTTACAGGATTTCTTTCTACGAAGAATTCAACAGGATGCACTGACCCCATAATTTATTTGTTGAAATGTGCTAAGGAAGGTGTAGCTCCTGAATATAACTTGGGTGTGATTATTGCTAGAACCTTGTCATACGTTGTAAAACATAATAGTTCCAAACCTCTTCATGCTGGAGCAATAGCCACATTAGTTTTTGAATACCTTAAGAATGAAAGGAAATTTGAATACATGGGAACTCTGGTTCCGGGACCCATTCTTTTGGATACTAATATGTTGGTTCACATGGGGATATTGAGGGAGTATGTGTGGGTCACATGTTGTATAAATATATGGTTAACTGTGGTAGGATGGAATCCACTTTGCTTCCTCGTATTGCCTATTTTGATAGGTTAAGAGGGAAGTGGACAACTCCTGGCAACGAGTATGCATGGGGGGCTGCTGAACCACCTTCACTAGCAATATGGGAGGATTGTCCTCAACCTCTATCACATACCACATGGGGTGGAATGCTTGCAGCACCTGATTATCACACTAGAGAAGGCTCCTCTTCTCAACAACAGAACGAGGACGCACCACCGCAGTGGCCGTCATGGGAGCAGCAGCCACCATATTATTGCGCTGAACAATACGGCTGGGGGCACGATCCCAACTATCCGGGATACTAGCTTCCACCAAAGCTTGGGGGAGTATGATTTCCCCCCTTCCTTTTCATTGTAAATGCCATGCTAGAATTTTTTAAGTTATGTGAGTTGTAGTTTCATTTTAGCAAAACATAAAAAACCCAAAAAGATTTGACTTTTTAGGCTTGTGCATGTTGTTTACTTTCAGTAAAGCCCAAAAACCCAAAAATATTTTTCTTTTTATGTAGTTAGATTGCCATTAAGTTGATTTCTTTTGTTGTCTAAAACTAAAAACCACAAAAATATTTTCGTTTTTGAAATCGCACGTAGAAGGAGTTGCAGAAATCTGCATGATGCTGTTCACTATTTTATTTTTCAATTTTTATCTTTAACTCCGATAAGGCCGAAATTTATACAGCAATTGTAACTTTTCACCCCCCCCCCCACACAAAAATCCACAAAAATTATTGGGATGTTTAAGTAGGGAAATATTGTGCTGCATCACTGCAGTAATTTGTTGGAAGATTTCAATGTTTAACACTAAAAGTGGCTAGTTGACTTGTAAATGATCCCTAATTTAATGCTATGATAAAATATGGATCACAGCCACTATAAACCACCATGTTTATGAGAACTGATTAATGGGAAATCTTGCAATAATTTTGTTTTTGAAATAGATGAAAATGAAGTCTGGAATGAACCAAGCTATATCCATTTGCTTTATTTCAACATATATGATCATATTGTGCAGTTCAAGATGGGAAAGGAAGAACAATAATGATGAATCAATGTGTATGAATTGATGAAAGAGGTATGACTACTTTGCTATGCTTATGCATGCAAGTTAACATTACGAAATGCTTGGGTAAAGTTTCATCAATACTTAGGGAAGTGGTAATGAATGGTTACTTCGTTTGTGTCCTTTTGGCTATATAATGAGACAAATGAGATGCTATTAGGGAACATTATTTTAACTTGATTGCATGATAGAATCCTTGAACAAAAGTCTATGCATCCCATTATGCTTGTTAATGTGGACGTGGCACATATTCAATGATGAATATTTATATTCCTGTGTGTCTTTGAAATATGGAGGTTGAGGCTTGTATGATAGTCCAGTCTTTCAAATTGTGAATCTCATTGTAGAATGATATGTTAGTGAGTTGATAGTATATTTAGTTGACAACTTAGCCTTTCCGCTAGCCTTTAAACTAGTTCCACCAACATGGCTATTCATTGTGTTGGTGGGCACCCATCCTTTAAACCCTTATCCTGGAAAAAATATCCAAATGAGTTGGCTCTTCTACGGAAAAAAACGGGCTGAAACTAAAAAGTGCCTACCAAGTAAGGAAAATATCAAGAGATGCTTATTCATTCAAATCTTATAATCAAAATATTGATGCATTATGGATACGAAAATCCACTCAAAGCTGAATGAAAAAAGACTAGCAAGCCCAAAAAGTGGCAACCAAAAACTCCTGCCACTCATGCAAAGGTGCAAGAAACATACCAAAAAATCACCTATCCTATTCGAATCCACCTGTTGTCAACTAAAGATACTAGTTACTTACTCATGTATGGGTCTTCTATGAGTGTTTAAATGTTGAAAGACTAGAAGGATACGGTGTCCCCAAAGTATTTAGTTCGCGATGCAAGCATGATGAATTACTTGTCAACAATTGAAAGAATTGAAGGCCGCAAAAACCTTACATATGATTCAATCAAATGCGATGTCAGAACATTGTTCATTTCCACTATTAGGTAATCATGTTCAAAAAGTGTTGTCGTATATTATCTCCTTTATACCATGTATAATCATTTGTACACCAGCATAGTGGGCTCTCATTATTACTTTGCTATTCATTGATAAAGCTATGTTTAAAAAATTTCCATGACAAAATGTTATGCATGAATAGAGTAAAGTTCTTGTCAAAGTCTTTTATCGCTTCTACATTGTGTTTGAGTTGTTTGAGGACAAACAATGACCTAAGCTTGGGGGAGCTGATACATCTCAAATGTATCTACTTTTCCAAGTAATTTTCTCGATGGTTTGATCCGGAATCTTCCCATACTCGGATAAAACAGCTGAATCTAATGTTGTTTTTAGCAAAAGTCTCCTTTCTACCTGTTTTCACAGGAAATAAAATCAAGGAAAAATACCACGTCAGTTTTTCATGAAATAAAGAAGTCTGGGGCTTTGGAATCAAGCAAGCGGAGCCACGAGGTCCAAAAGAGACCAGGTGGCATGCCTAGTAAGGGTGGGTGCGCCACCCAGGCCCTTTTGGCCATGGAGCATCGCCTCGGCCCCTCCATTGGCGTACCCCCATATATACCTGAAAAATAAAGGTATCTAGAAGCACGGAACGTTTTGCGAAACAGAGTGCCGCTAGAGCCACGATCTTCATTTTGGGGGTCAGATTGGTCCAGCTCTCCACCCCAGAGAGTGGGATTTCGAGGTCTTCTCCACCACAATCATCATCCACATCATCACCAATGACCTTGAGTTCATCCCACATCATCATGTGTCAGTAATTCCCTGTGGGCATGTGAGGTGGATGGGGATTGGATGAGATCCATCATGTAATCATCCATATGTATCGCGATTTGAGGTGTTTATCTTGTAGACATTCTTGTATGAGTGTTGGTACACTTTTTCTATGTTTAATGTTTGTTGCTAGGGCTTGAGTGACACGATCTCAGTGCTAAACTTTTATTTCCCAATCATATATTTGAGTTTGGTATGTATTTGCAAAGTGTATTACCTATTATTATGTTGAACCTGTGAACCCTAAGGTGACTGTTAGGGAAAACAATGGGAATATATGATAGTTTGAGGATATTGTGTGTTCATGAAGTGTTAATGCTTTGTTCGGGTCAATTTGAAAAGGTAGACCTTAATTGCATGTAGTACCAAGTTGGCCCTAGTGAAATGGGCAGGCAGGACAAAAGATATTATGCAAACTTACATGCATGATTTTGTTTGGAGCACAAACCTACACACAACTGAATTAGAGATAAATGCCATGTTAGTATGATACATTATATGATGAATATCATTCATGCAACACCCCGCTATCACCTCATTCCTATGATTTAGCCATTGAAAGTCTCCCAACTTTACTTCTGGTGAAAATTAGAAATCCGTTGCTTTATTTACTGCGTTGTTTTACTGCTTTGAATCAACTACCATAAATCACCACTTCCTTTGCAAGTTTATTGATATACATGTGTGATTGAGAGTGACGCCTTCTTGTGTTCCCCTTGAGCCAAACTATAAATTTGGGTAATACTTCCCATCGAAGATTTTAGTGATCCCCTATACTTGTGGGTATCACTTCCTCAAGGATCATAGAAGATGCCAAGGTGGTAGCCACTGCGCAGAAGAAAGAGGTGGAAGAAATATGTGATCAGTTAGGAGCCGAGGATGGATTCAGGCTGATGGAGATGATCAAGGATGGGCGTAAGGTGTTTAGCCTCAGTGCGGGTAAAGAAGGCGACTTCGAAGAGGTTCAACTCAATCTAGAGGAAGGCGAAGAATCTTACTTGAAGATTCTAGAGAAGCAAGGGGAAGACATCCAAGCTTCCCTAGACAAACTTGATCGCCGCATCAAGAAAGTTGAGGTAAAGTCTCTAGGGTCTTCTAAACATATTGAATTATTGTGTCGCTATCTGGACCAGATGGATCTGAAGATAATGAAGGGGCTAGAAGACAACATCGACATTAGCCTCCATTCCATCAATGCACAGAAGCAAATGATTGAGATGTGTAAGGCACTTGTGGAACAATTGGAGACAATTAGCAAGCAGCGCCGAATTCGCATCATGATCCTGGAAGCAACAAACAAGACGCTCCGTGCAATCCTTCGCAATTTCAGGACTTCATCTCCCATGAACTAAGGATGCACCATGGTATCAAATAATTGCAAGGGATTATTTGATCCACATGGCTTGATTCCAAGCTTGGGGGGATCTGTGAGAACCTTGTAATCTATCTTACAATTTTAGCATGTTTATTTTCCCGCACACATGTTAGGTTTTAATTCTAGAATTCGCATTAGTTGCATCAACTTCGAGCTCCCATTTGTTCAAGAGAAGATTTATATCCGTTGATTTTCGAGACTTTATGATATTTGAAGTTATCTTTTGATTCGTGATTATTATATTAGATGATTGAACTAGGTTGAGTGTTATGATACTTGTATAGCTGTCATGATTTTAGGGACTTCCACACCAATCAAAGTATTAATTAAATTATGAGAAGAAGAATTTTTGTAGCATATTATAGTCATGAGTTCCAAAAAGCCATAAAGGTAGTGAGCATGGTAAGGTGGCCTGATACGTCATAAACGTATCTATATATTTTTATGTTCCATGCTTGTTTAGTATCTACTTTCTTATGTTTTGTTTCGGGGGGATGACCCCCGGATACCCCAACCGGACAAGAAACATGGCAGTCGGATCGCATCCGGCTGGTCAAGTGCAGCCGGACAAGGCAAGTCAGGCCGGCTATTGTGAGGTAGCCGGAGCGGGGAGAAGCAGCCGGCCATAGCAGCGTAGCCAGAACCAATCAAGGAGACAGGGCGACATGCGGAACAGTGTGCGGTACGCCCTGTACGACGACAAGACTGGAAAGTACCCCGGCCATACCGAAGACTTTGCGGGGATGACGTGGGAATAGTGGCCCAGTGCTGACGACGGGCTCGCACGGTGTTCACTGTGCCCACGACAGCCATACCGCTCGTACTCTGATGGGACCTGGTTGTACCGGTTACTGTAGATGACCAGTTGGCTGGGACCCGCTTGTGGGGGCCACCAGTCAGATTGGCCAGTGAGACCATTGCCTCTCTGCCTATATAAGGAGAGGCAAGGCCTCAGTAGAGAGGGTTGGTCTCAGTGCATTTAAGGAAGTAACTAAAGAATATAGCTCAAGGAGCATTTGTAGTTCGTGTATCGTTCATAGTCAGATCGGAGGAGTAGGAGTTTTACCTCACCACAAGGGCACCGAACCTGGGTACTTCTTGCGTCCAGGTACGCTTGCTTGTATCCAATCCCGCCTATGGACGCCATCGATAGCTTCCTTGCTAGTCCCCACACCTCTATCTAACCTTCTTAGGTACCGTCGTTCCCAATACAACGATAGTTGGCGCCCACCGTGGGCCTGATGGCTTCGACCGGAGTCACGTTCCGCACGGGACCCCGCACTTCAGCAGGTGAGCGCGTGGCCTCCGGCCTGGTGCCCACGCTTGGAAAGTTCGACTAGATCATCGACAACGCTTCCTGCTTTGCCAGAACCACCTTCCTGGCGAACGGCTCCATCCTGCTCTTCGGCGACCTCCCCGTCTACGTTGACACTGTTCTGGAGCGTTTCCCCAGGGAGATCGTCTCCGTTGCAGAGTTGCCCCACCCAGGCGACAGCGCCTCTGTCGCCTCTCACGGCGTCGAGTTCATGATGGCCGGCTCCAGCTCTCACCCCCGCAAGCCGCGGGAGCGGGGCGCGGACGAGGGCGGAACCTCCATGCCTCTGTAGCCTCGGAATCCGGTAGAGGAGGCCATTGATCGGCTCCTGATGCCGGTTAACCTCGGGGACAAACCGGAGGAGGCGAAAGCCAACTTCGCCATGGAGAGATAGATTCTCCTCCAGGAGGCCATGGAGTTGGCGGCAACCCGCAAGCAACTCGAGATCACCCAGCGCGAGTACGACCGCATGCACGGCTTCACTCTGGCTACCATGGAGTTGAGCCGGCGAGGCCAGGTGCGGCACCGGGGCGGCGAGCTGGGCGGAAGGATGGAAAAGGACGGGGAACCGGATCCTGTGGCCGCCCTCATATGGCCCACCTACAACACGCCCATCAAGAACATGCGTGCGGCGTGAGCCGCAGCAGAGGAGCTGCCCAACCTAGAGGGCGAGGAGCGATCCCGCCAGCACGCTCGCATGCAGGAGCTCCTCCAAATCGCGGATGAGCAGGCCGACACCAACCGGCAGATGTAGGAGGACCCCAGTTACTCTAGGGGGAGCAAGCCGCCTGTCAACAGCAAAAGCGTGCCTCACGACACCCAACAGGCGTCCTCCCCTCAGCTGGCTAGGGCCCACAGCAGGCGCCACAGCTCTGGCAACAAGGGCCAGCCGTGCCAGGAGCAAACGGTGAACAGCAACCCACCGCCTTCCCCTCCACCAACCGGAGCACCAAGACCCACTGGTTCCTGTCTCTCGGGCCGGGTGGGAGCGCCCAACCCAGATCGCCCTAATGCCCGTGACCGCATCGAGCTCCTCGCTCAAGCACGCGTCACGGAGGAAGAAGACTCCACCGGACCGGTTTGTTTTGGACCCCGCATCCGGAACGAGCCGTTTCTGGATAAGTTCACCCTGCCTAGGGACACCCCCAAGTACGACAGCAGCATGAAGCCGGAAGATCGGCTGACCGACTACGCTACGGCAGTCGGCATCGCCCATGGGAACAAGCGCACAACTGTGTGCTACGTCCCCCTTATGCTAACCGGGTCAGCAAGGACATGGCTCAATAGCCTTGCGCCCAACAGCATCAACGCCTGGCCAGACTTCGAGAAGGTGTTCGTCCGCAATTTCAATGGCACGTACAAGCGTCCGGGATGCCCACGCGACCCGGCCTTGTGCGTCCAGGGTGACCGCGAGACCAACCGCGAGTACCTCTCCAAGTGGACGGAGCTGCGCAACACTTGCGAGGGTATCCTGGAGAGCCAGGCCATCATCTTCTTCATCGAGGGATGCCGAGAAGGCACCATGCTTCGCCACCGGCTACTGTGTGACGAGCCGAAAACCATGGTGGAGCTCATGATGGTAGCGGACCAGTACGCCGCAGATGCCACCATGAAGAAGCCCCTCCGGGTAAATGCTAACAGGCGTCTGACTCCTACGGAGCCGGCTTGCGATCGTCCAAGCAATCCGGCTGGAGAAGCCGGATCCTCCAAACGCCACGGCAACGACAACCAGTTCCATGGGGACCACCAAGCCGGACACCAGAAGCCTCGCTACCACGCGCGGCAGGTCAATGTTGTGGAGTGTGCGCTCGACGCACCGGCTAACGATGCAAGGAGGCAGAAGCCACGACTCACCTTCGACTAGATGTTTGACGGCCCGTGCAAATGGCACAACGGTCCCTTCAAACCGGCTACACACACCACCCAGAACTGCAGCTGGACTCGCCAGCTAAAGGACCAGGGCGGCCAGCCACGTCTCCCCTGCCCCCTCCTGGTGGACCACCACCACCGGCTAGGGGAGCCGGCAATGATGGTAACGGTGGCAACGGCGGCAACAACAACAACGGCTACCCCCAGCCGCACGCTGCCTACCACATCTTTGAGACGGAGCTGGACGACAAGCACAGCCGCAAGCGACGCTCCAAGGAGGTCAACACCATCGTCTCTCCGGTCCCCCAGTACCTAAACTGGTCAGAAACCCCCAGCACCTGGAGCCGAGAAGACCAGCCGGAGCAGCTGCCGACTCCTGGGGGCCTACGCCATGGTACTCGACCCCCTCATCATCTCCAATGAGCGCACCTGCCGTTTCTTGCGCGTCCTCATTGATGGAGGCAACAACCTCAACCTCCTCTACCGGTCTTCGCTGGAGAAGCTAGGCATTCGCGAATGCGACCTGCGCTCGACTACCACAACGTTCCACGGCGTACTGCTGGGGCCGGCTTGCGCCCCGCTGGGTATAATCCAGCTAGATGTCATCTTCGGGACCAAGGAGAACTTCCGTCGTGAACCAATCTGGTTCGAGGTGGTAAACCTAACGAGCTCCTACCACGCTCTCCTCCGGTGCCCCGCCCTCGCCAAATTCATGTCCATCCCCCACTACGCATACCTCAAGACAAAGATGCCGGGACCCAATGGCGTGATCACTGTCGTCAGTTGCTTCAGGCGGTCAATGGAGTGCGCCTCAGCCGGTTCCAAACTGGTAGAGGCCCTCATCATAGCCGAGGAGAAGCGCGTGATCATGCGCAATGTGGCCATGGCCCAGCAAGACATACCGGCTAGCAGTAAGCCGGCTGGAGAAGGAGCCTTCCAGCCGGCAAAGGAGACGAAGAGGATCCTGCTCGACCCCTCCGACCCGACCAAGTTCGTCACCATTGGTAGCAAATAGGAAGGCCCGCTCGTCGACTTCCTCCATGAGAATCCAGACATCTTTGCATGGTCGCCCAAGGACATGCCAGGTGTACCGAGGGAGTTCACCGAGCACTCACTTCATGTGCGGCCGGATGCCAAGCCGGTAAAGCAACCTCTGCGCCGGTTCGCAGAAGAGAAGAGGAAGATAATCGGTGACGACATCACCCAACTCCTTGTAGCCGGGTTCATCATGGAAGTGTACCACCCGGACTGGCTGGCGAACCCAGTCTTGGTGTTGAAGAAGAACACTACCTAGCGCATGTGTATCGACTACACTAGCCTGAACAAGGCGTGCCCGAAAGACCCATTCGCATTGCCCATATCGATCAAGTCATCGATTCCACGGCCGGCTGTGATTTCTTGTCTTTTCTAGATCGCTATTCCGGTTACAATCAGATCCGGTTAAACCCGGCTAATCAGATTAAGACATCATTTATCACCCCCTACGGGGCTTTCTGCTATGTAACCATGCCTTTCGGTCTGAAGAATGCAGGCGCTACCTATCAGCACTGCATGTAGAAGTGCTTGCACTCGCAGATAGGCCGAAGCATGCACGCCTATGTGGATGATGTGGTCATCAAGACTAAGGAGAAGCGCACCCTCCTCGAAGATCTAGGAGAGACATTTGGCAACCTCCGGTAGTACCAGATGAAGCTGAACCCGGAGAAATGCGTCTTCGGAGTCCCATCCGGCCAATTACTCGGTTTCCTCGTATCACAACGAGGTACCAAGGCAAATCCGGAGAAGATCGTGGCCATCGAAAGGATGTAGCTTCCCAGGAGCCTGCTTGGAGTCCAGAAGTTCACCGGATTCCTGGCCTCCCTCAGTCGTTTCGTCAGCCGGCTGGGGGAGAAGGCACTCCCGTTGTACCAGCTGATGAAGAAGACGGACAAGTTCTCCTGGACTTCGCAAGCCGACGCCACCTTTCATGACCTCAAGCGCATGCTATCCACATCGCCGGTTCTAGCCACGCCGGCTAGCAAGGAGCCGATGTTGCTCTATATAGCAGCCATCAGCCGGGTCGTTAGCGTCGTCCTGGTGGTGGAGCGCCCCGAGGAAGGCAAGGCTCAGCCGGTTCAGAGGCCCGTCTACTTCCTCAGCAAGGTCCTCTCCCTCTCCAAGCAGAACTACCCCCACTACCAGAAGATGTGCTACGGCGTGTACCTGGCATGCAAGAAGCTCAAGCATTACTTCCAGGAGCATCCGATTAAGGTCGTGTGCACGGCACCCCTTTCGGAAATCATCGGCAATAAAGACGCCACCGGCCGAGTCGCCAAGTGGGCCATCGAGCTCGCCGCCTACTCCATCCAATACGAGCACCGGATCATGATCAAGTCGCAGGCGCTGGCGGACTTCCTCGTCGACTGGGCCGAGACCCAACAGCTCCCACCGGTTCCTGTTTCGGACCACTAGAAGATGCACTTCGACGGGTCTAAGATTCTCGGGGGCTTGGGAGCCGGCATCATGCTCACCTAGCCCAAATGGGACCGGCTGGAGTACGTCCTGTAGATCCACTTCAAGGACTCCAACAACGTAGCCGAAAACGAGGCACTGGCGCACGGCCTCCGGTTAGCCAGAGAGATTGGTGTCAACCAGATCCTCTGCTTCGGTGATTCGGATCTGGTGGTGTAGCAAGTATCCGGAGAGTAGGACGCCCGTGATGCAAACATGGCTCTCTACCAGTTCCACATACAGAAGCTCAGCACCTCCTTCGACGGATGCGAATTTCATCACGTCCCTCGCGCCAACAACGAGGAAGCCGATTCGCTCGCCCGAATCGGATCCACCAGGCAGGCGATCCCACCAAGGGTCTCCTTGGAGCACCTGCGCAAGCCCTCCATCAACCTGTCCCCCGAGTCAGATTCCATCATATGGGCAGGGAGCGCTCCGGTTGACGGGGCGGCAGACGCGGAACTGGCAGAACCTCCAAAGAAGAAGTCCCGTGCCAACTCCGGCAAATCCGTACCCTCTGGCTCGCAAGACCCGGGGGCTGCCGACTCGTCAAGCGGCTCGGGGGCTGCCGTCCCGGGTACCTCACCCGGACGACCCCCCAATGACCATCAACCGGAGAGCGAGAGCATCCTCGTCATCCTGGAAATACCATCCTGGGCATGACCCTTCATGAACTACATCACCAATGGGGAGCTTCCGGATGACGAGGTGGAGGCCAGGCAAATCTGGCGCCGCGCGCACACGTACACCATCATCAACAAAGAATTGTATAGGCGCAGCGTGTCCGGCATCTTCCAAAGGTGTGTCGACGTGGACACAGGCTACCGGCTACTCAAAGACATCCACCAGGGCGAGTGCGGACATCACGCTTCATCAAGGGCAATAGTCGCCAAGGCCTTTTGCCATGGTTTCTATTGGCCCACCGCCCTCGAGGACGCCGAACAGCTAGTCCACGCGTGCAACGGGTGCCAGCGCTTCGGGCAGCTCAGGCATATGCCGACTTTGGTGCTCAAGACCATACCGATCACCTGGCCCTTTTCTGTTTGGGGCCTCGACATGGTCAGTCCCTTCAAGCGGGCGCGCGTAGGCATGACCCATTTGCTGGTGGCGGTGGACAAATTTACAAAGTGGATCAAGGCCAAGCCCATCCGGAAGCTGGACGAGGCGACAATCGTCACCTTCTTCACCGACATCATCAATCGGTTCGGCTACCCCAACAGCATCATCACTGACAATGGCATGAACTTCACCGAGGGGGCTTCGCCCGATTCTGCAGCAACAAGGGCATCTGACTGGACCTTGCCTCTGTCGTGCACCCGTAGTCCAATGGGTCAGTCAAAAGGGTGAATAGCTTGGTGCTAGCCGGCATCAAGCCATGCCTCATTGAGCCTTTGGAGCAGTCGCCCGGATGTTGGATCGAGGAGCTTTCGGCTCTGCTATGGAGCCTCCGCACCACGCCGAATAGATCAACCGGCTACACTCCGTTCTTCTTGGTCTACGGATCGGAAGCCATCCTTTCCGTGGATATCAAGTTCGACTCTCCACGCAAGCTCCTCTATGACGAAAAGGCCAACCAAGAGGCACGAGAAGATGGTGTGGACCTCCTCGAGGAGGCCCGCGAGCTGGCATTGTCTAGATCGGTCCTATACCAGCAACGACTACGCCGCTACCATTCAGGCTGGATCCGCCCAGACGCGTTCCGCGAGGGCAACCTGGTCCTCCGGCTGGTGCAGGATACGAAGGGCATGCACAAGCTATCGCCACCCTGGGAGGGCCCTTTCATCGTCAGCCGGGCGCTGCCCAACGACTCCTACTACCTCATCGACACGCAGCAGCCGCACAAGAACAAGATGGACAAGTCAGACGAAGAGACCGAGCGTCCCTGGAACGCGGCCTTGCTGCGCCCATTTTACACCTAGTCACCAGACAGTGTATGTATTCCACAAACCCTATGAATGAAAATGCGGAACCCTACGAGATGCTCAGGGGATCCTTGCTAGAAATGTGCATGCATCTGTTTTCTGGTTCAGATTTTCTGGCTCCGGCAACCCCTACCCGGGGGCTTGACGGCTGGCCCAACCTGCTAAGTCAACAAACCGGATGAGTAGTGTGCAACAATGTCAGAGGCCCACTCTTTGTCTCAGCTACAGACCGCAACCCGGCTGTCCGGCTAGCAAGAACAAAAGCCCGAGGCATCCCACATGAAAAACAGGGAGGAGACGTGGCAGATCGGGCGTCCCGGCCTCACAACTAGCTTAAGACAATCCGGCCACTAAGCCGTTAGTACCATGCGCGATGTACTGTCAGCTCCCTTTGATTTGGCTGCAGACCGCAACCCGGCTGCCCGGAAAGGACGCAGTGAAAATAGCAGAGCACACAGGAAAACGACTAAGCGTCTAGAAAGGCGCAAGCTAGTTTTCAAAAAACAAATCCGCCTCTCGGCTACAGTTTAGCAGACTAACCTATTAACGAGTGAGAATGTATGTATATTTTTGTACAACTACGTCGAGTCGAAATTCAGGAAGAAAAGAAAAGAAGATTCGAAGTCCTTGCCTTCATCAAGCGCTCCGAATCTCAGGGGCTACACCCACTGGGTGCGCTCGCGCACCCCCAGTGGAATCTTCTAGTTTCCCGACCGACTAAGGGCGTTTAGCCGGATATTTGGAGCCCATGTGAGGGCAAGGGTAGGAGCAAGAGAAGACAAAGAAGATTCGAAGTACCTGGCTACCCCAGCTACTCCAAATCTCGGGGGCTACACCCAGTGGGTGCGCTCGCGCACCCCCACTGGAATGTTAGTTCCCCCGGCTGCAAGCGTTCAGCCAGCGGAAGCAACCTACTAAGATGCGTCTAGTCGGATGAAGTTAGAGGACTTGAGGAAAGAAAAGAAGATTCAAAGTACCTGGCTACGCCAGCTACTCCGAATCTCGGGGGCTACACCCAGTGGGTGTGCTAGCGCGCCCCCACTGGAATTGCAGTTCCCCTGGCTAAAGGCGTTTAGCCGAACGAAGTCAGCCGGATAAAGTCAATCGGCGAAATACTTAAAGGAGCATACAAAAAACACAAGTTGGAAGCAAGCCAAGATAAGTCAAACTGACATTAAAAGGAAAAGAGGAAGCGAAGCTCCCATGAGTTTACCCGGCACCAGAAGCAGCAGGTATAGACAGACAAGTTTTAAACAAGATAAAACAAAACAAATACACCCGGCATCCCGGGGTGTTGGCTAAAAAGTAGGGCCCTTGCCGTACGGAGCGCCTTGGCTGGCAGCAGCCTCGGGCGGAGGAGGAGGCGCGGTGGTAGACCCGGTTCCGGCGCCCCCAGTCGGCTGCGTTGAAGCTTCCACATCCGGAGTGCCGACGGACTCCGAGTCGGTGAGCACCTCGTCGGGATCCACGTAATTGGCGATCTTGATGGCGGAGCCCCGGAGCTCCGGATGAGCCTGGCGGATGGCAGCAAGATCAGCGTCGGCGTGGAAGCCTCCATCGATCTTCTCGACGCGGGCGTCCTTGTACCACGAGAGCATGAGGTCTAGCGCCATCTCCGCTTCGGCTCGCGCCGCCAAGTCCCGTAGCCGGTCCACGGCAGCCGGTACCTCCCCCACCTTCGCGGCTAGCTACGCCATCGTCTCTGGGACCGGAGCTTCCGGCCACAGAAACGAGAAGATGGCCTGTGCTGCTTGGCGAAGCTTGGCAGCCTCCCCGCCGAGAAGGGCGACGAGCTCCTGGGCTGTCGGCTGTGCTCTGGGCCAGTTCTCCTACAACCGGTTGTACGCCAGCAGGTCTATGCTGGGATAAATCGCTGTCAGAAAAAAGATAGTCAGATCCGGCTACCAGATCTAGAAAGACAAAGGAGACGGAAAAGGGGAACTTACCCTTAGCCGTATGACCGACTTGCATCAGCTCTTCCACCAGGGCCTTCTCCTTCGTCGCCAGCCGCTTGATTTCCTTCTCTTGGTCCTTGTTCTGGTCCTCGAGAAGGTTGAAGGCGTCGATCCGGCTAGCGAGCGAGGCGTCGCGCTCCTTGCCAGTGGCCTCCAGGCCGTCCACCTTTGCGTGCCAATCCTTTTTCTGCAGCCGCAGAGTGGAGTTGGATTTGCTCAGTCGGTCGTTCGCTTTCTTCAAGCGATCGATATCGTGCTTAGCACACACAAGGATAGCTGCGACAAAACCGGTTATCGTCAACAAAAAAACACGATTCGGGATGAAGCAAACTTACTCTGGGAGGTTCCGTTGGCAGCAGCGAGCTTCTGCTCCAAGGACCGGTTCCCGCCGGCTACGGACTCCAGCAGCCGGATCTCCTTCACCGCCAGTTCGAGGGTGGCGGCGAGATCCATCAGCGAGGCGGTGGAGGAGGCATCATCATCCACGGCATTAGCGGCCAGGGACTCCTTCGTTGTGACCACCGCTGTCCTCCACTCCTCCCCCGGCTCGTCCTCAGAGTTGTCGTCACCGACAACCACAAGCTCCTTGCCGGTTACCGCCCTCCGCATTCCCGTAGAGGAGCCGTCCCCGCCCTGCGAGGTGGCCTCAACCGTTTCCGGCTAGACCACCACGTCCGGCTGAGGATCCTCTGCTCCGACTGAGGTAGCCGGATCAGCTCGAGGCGGTGGCGGAGGCAGTGCCATAGAGGAAGGAGGGGCATAGACATAAGTGGCCGGGGCGCGGGGGCGGCGACCCAGTCGGTGCTTGCGCCGGGCTCGCGGCTCCAAAGGAGACTAGCATGCTAAAAGGCAAAAGAAGATAAGAAGGAAAAAGAAGCAAGTAAGCCAAAGGCAACCGAAAGAAGCAAAAAATAGTAAAGGCGCCCAGAGAAGAGCTTACCCCTGTACCACCGGGGGCGGCCCTTTCTTCCGACCAAGGCAACTCGGCGGAAGGGCGCTGCTCCGGCTCCTCTTGGGGGGCGGCTCCTCCGCGGCAGGCCGGCTGGCGCTGGAACGGCTGGAGCCACTCCTGCCAGCGCTAGACTGGCTGGAGTCACCGTCCATCACAAGGCGCTATGCCGGATCGGAGGCCGGCGCGACCTCTTCCTCCTCGTCAACCTCCGCGTGGGGATCGGCAACCGGCTCGTCGTTCTGGCTAGGGAAGGCATCCCCATCCCCGTCCGACTCCTCGCCAGACTGCCAAGCGCGTGGCTCGGGCAAGTCAAGCGTGAACGTCTCAAGGGGGCGTCGCCCTCCTCACGAAGGATGCAAGGGAAGGTCTGCCGAATACAAAAGATTAGTCAGATAAAACAAAAAAAGGGCAAGAGATACAAAAAAAAGTCTAGCTAAAAGGACCTACCCGGGGCGTGCGGTTGTCCCGGTTGTAAGGGGCCAGCCCGAAGGACCAGCCTTCCGGCAGCTGCTCCTTGGTGATCGTCCACACCCACTCCTTCAGGTTGTGGTAGCGGGGATCGCAGCGCGACAGCCGAGTCGGGTCCAACCGGCCGGAGTAGAAGCACATCTTGTGCGCTCGCTATTACTACGGCATCATTAGCCGGGACATCCAGCTGAGGGTGATGTCCAGGCCGGCTAGCCGGCAGGTGACGAGGGAGCGCATGCATTCCAGCATTGCATCCGACTCCGCCTTGTCGCCGTAGGTCTTCAAGTCCAAGTGTTGTCGGCTGGACTCCACATACTAGAACGCTGGAAGGTTGATCCGGTCCACGTTGGTGCGGTTCCGGACATAGAAGTACGACTGCTGCCACAGTCGTACCATGTCGTGCACCCGAAACTTCCGGTAACTAGTCTGCGCTCGGGAATAGATGGAGGCGCCGCCGCAGACGACCAGCGGCCCCTTCGTAAACTGCACCTGCGGTCGGACTCAAAAGAGCCGGCAGAAGATCCCGAGATCCGGCTGGATCCCGAGGTAGCTCTCGCAGAAAGCCATGAAGTGCGCCAGCGTGCCGATTGCATTGGCGCCGAGATGGTGGAGGTGGAGGTCGAAAAAGGCGAGGAAGGTGAGGAAGAACGGGTGCACCGGCAACGCGAACCCGCGCGCCAGGTGCGAGAGTAAAATCACCCGTTCTCCCTCCGCCGGATGCGGCAACACCTCCCCCACCGGTGCAATCCGCACCTCTACTTCCTCCTCCGACGGAAGGACGCGGGTGGCGCGGTATTTTTGGATGTGGTCCTCCATAACGGAGGAGCCACACCACGCTCCGCGCTCAGAGGCCATCTCCAGTTCATTGGAGGGCGCGGTGGCGGACGAATGATGGTGGCCCGTACCGCCGCCGACGACAAATGGGCGGCGCAACGGGCTACAGCGGCAGCAGCAACGCAGTGTAGGAAGCAGGAGCGCAGAGGAAAAAGAAAGCAACTGGGAGCGGGGGAAGCAAAGGAAAGGAACTACCCTCCCCTGGATGCCCCTCTAAAGGCTCGGGAGGGCAACCGTCAGCGGCGCCACGTGGCGTCCATCGAGGTGTCTTCCACCCCAACCGCCACCCCAGATCCAGTGTGCAGACGCGGGGTGCACAGAAGATCCTAGAGCAACAACCGAAGCGTCAGGCGGCAGTTTCCCGAGGCGACGTGCGACGGGATGTTACACTGCCCGCCGCAGAGTAATGATGGCGTTTGCGCGCGTGGCCAGCGTCAGCACTGGCGTCACGGGTAGAGCAACCGCCCGATGTAGCCGGTCAGAAATTCAAACGAAGAAGGAGCGCGCGTGCATTTCACCTAAGGGCGAAATCCACACGCGCTCGGGGGCTAGTGTCAGGGGGATGACTCCCTGATACCCCAACCGAAAAAGAAACATGGCAGTCGGATCGCGTTCGGCTGGTCAAGTGCAGCCGGACAAGGCAAGTCAGGACGGCTATTGTGAGGTAGCCGGAGCGACGAGAAGCAGCCGGTCACATCAGCATAGCCGAAACCAATCAAGGAGATAGGGTGACGTGCGGAACAGTGTGCGGTATGCCCTGTACGACAACGAGACTGGCAACTACCCGGCCATACCGAAGACTTTGCGGGGATGACACGGGAACAGTGGCCCGGTGCTAACGACGGGCTCGCACGGCGTTCACTATGCCCACGACAACCATACCGCTCGTACTCTGATGGGACCTAGTTGTATCGGTTACTGTAGATGACCAGTCGGCTAGGACCCACTTGTGGGGGCCACTAGTAGGATTGGCCAGTGAGACCGTTGCCTCTCTGCCTATATAAGGAGAGGCAAGGCCTCAGTAGAGAGGGTTGGTCTCAGTGCATTTAAGGCAGTAGCTAGAGAATACAGCTCGAGGAGCATTTGTAGTTCGTGTATCGTTCATAGTCAGATCGGCAGGAGTAGGAGTTTTACCTCGCCACGAGGGCTCTGAACCTGGGTACTTCTTGCGTCTAGCTACACTTGCTTGTATCCAATCCCGCTTGTGGACGCCATTGATAGCTTCCCTGCTAGTCCCCACACCTCTATCTAACCTTCTTAGGTACTGCCGTTCCCAATACAACGACATTTTGTCTATATTTGGAGATACTTTTATGCATTTTCTGGAACTAACCTATTAACAAGATGCCACAGTGTCAGTTGCCTGTTTTCTGCTGTTTTTGGTTTCAGAAAAGCTGGAAAAGAAATATTCTCAGAATTGGACCGGACAAAAGCCAAAGTCGATATTTTACCAGAAGAGTCATGGAGCTAGAAGACGAGACGGAAAGGGGCCAAGGGCTGGCCACACCATAGGGTGGCGCGGGTCCCCCTTGACCGCGCCACCAGGGGGTGTGGGCCCTTGGTCCACCCTCTGACATCGCCCTTTCTCCTATAAGAAGCCTCCGATGCAAAAACCCTAAGGAGTCCAGCCTCCAGCCATGAAAAGTTCCAGAGTGCCGCCGCCACCGAAGGGGAGATTCGGGGGACAGAAAGTCTCTGTTCCGGCACCCTGCCGGGATGGGGAAGTGCCCCTGGAGCCATCTCCATCTACTCCACTACCATCTCCATCGCCGTTGTTGACTCCCATGATGAGGAGGGAGTAGTTCTCTCTCGAGGCTAAGGGCTCTACTGGTAGCTATGTGTTCATCTCTCTCTCTATGCGTGATCTTATGAGATCATGATCTTTGTAATTTATAGATCTATTCTGCTACTTAAGTGCTTTAATTAATCTTTTCTTATCCCCACGTGTGTGAAGTTGACATTGTGCACACCGTGTGGCACTTTGGCTTAGGTTACATAAATACTTATCATGAGTATAATTTGAGTTGGATGTCTCTATGAGATTGTGGTGTTCGTTGGAAAAATCTAGCGCTCAAGGTGACAGTGACGGGTTATCTAGATGGGGAATGCGAACTTTAAGGCGTGCTGTTATAGCCCTACATCGTCCAACCGGAGAGTAGTTCAGGGTAGTATCATGAAGAGAAGATATTTATATGAGAGTGTCCACTAGTGAAATTATGATCCCTAGGCCTTGTTTCTAAGCATTGAAACACCGTTTGCAATTAGATCTGTTACATGTTTGCTTGCTTCCATCTTTATTTCAGATTACCTTTAGTTTCTTCCTACCCGTGAAGCTCTTTTTTGGCGCCGTTACCACTTAATTATCCATACCACTTGTATTTCACTATCTCTTCAGCGAACTAGTGCACATATACACCTGACAAGTGTATTGGGTGTGTTGGGGACACACGAGACTTCTTGTATCTTGATTGCAGGGTTGCTTGAGAGGGATACCTTTGACCACTTCCTCCCTGAGTTCAATAAACCTTGGGTAATCCACTTAAGGGAAACTTGCTGCTGTTCTACAAACCTCTGCACTTGGAGGCCCAACAATTTTCTACAAGAATACAAGTGCGTAGACATCAAGCTATTTTCTAGCGTTGTTGCCGGGGAGGTAAGGTAAAAGGTACTCACATGTTCTAGCTAGTAAGCTATCTTCTAGTACTGTTGTTGGTGCGTGAGTGCTCGAAGTTATTTCCTTTAGATTATGTAATTATATCTTTTTGTTTCTTGTTTTTATTTTTACTAGTTATGCTTAATGGAAAACAACAACAAAATTAGAGAGCTTTATAGTATTTATCTTGAGTTAGGACATGAAGTGTTTGAAGAGAAAATTAAAAAACCTATGGAACTTTATTTGCATGCTAATAGCAGTTATTAGTATGAATTCTTTGAACACCATTATTGCTAATACTATGGAAAAGTCTAAGATTGGGGAAGCTAGTTTTATTAAAATGATCTTTTTAGTCCCCCAAGCACGGAGGAGAAAATTTACTTTGATGATACTGTGCCTCCAATATATGATGATTACAATGATGTATATAATATTTTCAGTCCACTTACTATTGAGGAGAAAATTAATTATGATTACAATATTCCTCCTATATTTGATGATTATGGTGATGAGAATAATAATGATAGCTATTTTGTTGAATTTGCTCCCACTACGATTAATAAGAATGACTATGCTTATAGGGAGAGTAATAATTATTTTATGCATGTGGCTCATGATAAGAATGTTTTATGTGATATTTATATTGTTAATTTTATTCATGATGCTACTGAAAGTTATTATGAGAGAGGGAAACATGGTTTTATGTATATCAACAATATTAAGTTTCCCCCCTTTATGTTGAAATTTTTGAAGTTGCACTTGTTTTGCTTTCCTATGCTGTTGCTTTGTGCTTTCATGACTTGTTTCTTTACAATATTATTTTTCATAGGAAGTGGGTTAGACTTAAATTTGTTCCATATTTGCTTCTTGATGCTCTCTTTTACTTCAATTCATATTTCTTATGTGAGCATCATCGAAATTATCGTGCCTAGCTCAAAGGCGTTAAAGAAAAGTACTTCTTGAGAGATAACCCAATAGTTTTCTTGAGTCTTGGAAGTTATTACTTCTGTAATAACCTCTCCTTATATTTTTCTTATTTGATTTTCATACCAAGAATAACCTCTAATGAGAGGGAAGTAAGATTTGGGCAAGTGTTGTCCCGAAACAGATTTTTGTGATTCACTGTAAAAATTCGTGAAAAATCTCTGGATCTAGGATTGAGCTGTAATTGTCTGAATAAATCCCCCAGGTTGTTAGCTAACATTATTTAGTTCAACACTTTTTGATTTGAGCAACAGAAGGTCTTAGAAAAAATCGGTTTTCACCTGCTGGTCTGTTTTGACAGATTTCTGCCATTATTTGCATTTGCCTCTTTATCGATTTCATTTTGCATTCTTTTTGGTGAATTGAGATTTTTGAGGGAATTTATACAGTAGCTTGTGTTTTTAATGAAAGTTTTGATGTTTCAAAACAAAACCCCAAAGGTTTATTATCTTTTGAATGCACTAATGTTGCTAAGGAAGATTGTGTGAAGTTTTGTATGAAGGAAATTTTTAGGTGTAGGGAAAGAATGATGTAATGAGATGAAGAATGGACAAAATCTCAAGCTTGGGGATGCCACCCCGTGTCACCCCAAGAAATATTCAAGTGGTACAAGCGTCAAAGCTTGGGGATGCCCAAGGCATCCTCTTCTTCATCAATAAAAATCTCAGGTCTTTCTAGACACTTTGTTTTTATTGTTTCATGCACTGTTGTGTTATTCTTGGAGCGTCTTTGTTTTTGTTTTTTGTTTTATTTTGCTTGGTTTGGTGCAATAAGTTGGTTGGATCCCAGCACTTCTTTTGGAGAGAGACACACTCTGCTTTCATTGTTTAGAACACTCTAGTTTTCATTCTTATTGTTTTGTGAGTGTTCTCTTTTACTAGCACTGTGTTTAGCCTTAGTTTTCTTGTGCTTTCAGCTTAGAACTTTTTAGTTCTTCTTTTTGGATTTGTGAGACAAGCTCACTGATCTTTAGTTATTATTATCTTTGTGAGTTCTTTCAAATAAGTCGATTGGTGTTGGAAGAGAGTAGAAAGCTTCATGCTTTAGTGGTACAAAAGGGAGCTTGTTTTGACTGTGGCTTAGACTTTATCATGTCATGCTAGATGTTTCTTTGACCTTATGCTTAGTAATTATTGCTGTAGCATGACTTGTTATAAACAATTGACATTGCCTAATGTGCCTTGAAAGAATCATGCGTTGTCTTAGCATATTAAAGCATAGTATTGTCATATTCTCCCTTAATGCTTTATTTGGGTTGACTTGGCGCATGCTCACACCATGTTAAGACTATACCAAGTCACCATAGCCTCTATGATCATTTAGTTTTAGACTTGCAATATCACTTTATGATTTAATACATGATGTTTTGTCGCTTTGCATGATTATGGCCATTATTGCTCTCTTAGTTGGTCGCTCCTAGTCTTTTGCTAGCCTCCATACCAAGTATGAGTTCCACTCATGCATCCAACTCCAAATAAAACCAAGTTATTCCAAAGAGTCAACCATACCTACCCATTAGCATTTCCTATTCCAAGTATATTCATGTTTTTATCTACCTTCCGTATTAAACTTGTTATGTGAAAATTAGTGATTAAAGCTCTCACGAACTTGATGGCACACTTTACTTTTATTGCCCCTAATAAACTTGAACCATTGTGTCATCTATGTTGTATATGCTTGCACTTACACATTGGGATTAGCAGAACCATGCTGTCATGGGGAACTCTTTCAACATTGCACTTGTACATTGTACCCAGTTGATATCATGCTCTTTTGTTTATGGATGTCGTCGGTGTGAAATGAAAGGGGAGCTTGTAAGTCCATGGAGTTATGTATGTGTGTTAGAGAAACGCCTAGGCCGCCAGTCTAATCCATGCCTAACCATGGTGGAAACCTGCAGCGTAACCATAATGAGCTGTCTATGAAGCATTCTTCTTATAAAAAAAGAGATAGAGATTGAGAAAAAGAGAAAAATAAAAAAAATAGATGAGAAAAGAGGAAAGAGAGAAAAAAGCACCATTTTCCCATGGTAAATAAGAAGTTGCTAAGATGCTCGTTGTCTGCTTGCCTTGTCATTTTGATATGGGGATTCTTCCGTATCATCGGTCAAGGGGTACCCCGTTGGCGGTTCTCTATGATACACATGTACTTACTATGACAAGAACTTACCGGTAACTAAACTTGAGTAGCATGAGGAGCGACCCTCGTATTCAAGGGACATGAGATTGCCAACTTATACTTTGTCAAGCATATACTCCATAGTTTGTTCACTTTAACCTTAATCACTACAAGATGCTTATGATAGGGGCAATGAGAGCTGAAAGCTAATAAGTACCATAATTTTTGGAAGCTCTTTATGAGACTTGAATCCCTACTTCCTTCTATGAAGGCCTTTCTTTTACTTTTATGTTGAGTCTCCATCTCCTATCTTTATGCACCTATTGAGAGAGCATAGTGGCCATTATTAGTTTAATGTGCATTGTCCCTAAACTTGTTGATTGATTCATAATGTTGATATTGCTTGTTCTTGAACTATTTGTATCTAGTCACCCTTATGAACTTTGAAGGTGTCCTATGCATTTATGTTTTGCTACTCCATGAGGTACAAGCTGAATGCCACTATGCTATGTTTTCTATATGTGAAACAAACAAACGTCTTTCAATGCATTGTTATTCATGATCTTTGTTTGTATACTTTCATGTTACAACATAGTTGCTATGTCTTATTGTTAGAACTATATCTTTCATGCTATGTTAAAGTACTATGATCCCAGTTATCAATGTTTTATACATGCCTTGATCAAGATTATGATGGTGCATGTCACCTCAAAAAATATTCTTTTTATCACTAACCTACTCAAGGACGAGCAAAAGTTAAGCTTGGAGATGTTGATACGTCGTAAACGTATCTATAATTTTGGATGTTCCATGCTTGTTTAGTATCTACTTTCTTATGTTTTGTCTACATTTGGAGATACTTTTATGCATTTTCTGGAACTAACCTATTAACAAGATGCCACAGTGCTAGTTGCTTGATTTCTGCTGTTTTTGGTTTCAGAAAAGCTGGAAAAGAAATATTCTCAGAATTGGACCGGACAAAAGCCAAAGTCGATATTTTACTGGAAGACTCACGGAGCTAGAAGACGAGACGAAGAGGGTCCAGGGGCTAGCCACACCATAGGGTGGCGCGGGTCCCCCTTGGCCACGCCACCAGGTGGTGTGGGCCCCTAGTCCACCCTCTGACATCGCCCTTTCGCCTATAAGAAGCCTCCGATGTAGAAAACCTAAGGAGTCCAGCCTCCCGCCACGAAAATTTCTGCAGCACTGCCGCCACCGAAGTGGATATTCGCGGGACATAAAGTCTCTGTTCCGGCACCCTGCCCGGACGGGGAAGTGCCCCCGGAGCCATCTCCATCTACTCCACTGCCATCTCCATTGCCGTTGCTGACTCCCATGATGAGGAGGGAGTAGTTCTCTCTCGAGGCTAAGGGATCTACCGGTAGCTATGTGTTCATCTCTCTCTCTATGCGTGATCTTATGAGATCATGAGCTTTGTAATCTATAGATCTATTCTGCTACGCAAGTGCTTTAATTAATCTTTGCTTATCCCCACGTGTGTGAAGGTGACAGTGTGCACACCGTGTGGCACTTTGGCTAAGGTTACATAAATACTTATCATGCGTGTAATTTTAGTTGGATGTCTCTATGAGATTGTGGTGTTTGTTGGAACCATATAGAGCTCAAGGTGACATTGAGGGGTTATCTAGATGGGGAATGAGAATTTTAAGGTGTGATGTTATAGCCCTACATCGTGCAACCGGAGAGTAGTTCAGGGTAGTCTCATGAAGAGAAGATATTTATATGAGAGTGTCCACTAGTGAAAGTATGATCCCTAGGCCTTGTTTCTAAGCATTGAAACACCATTTGGAATTAGATCTGTTACATGTTTGCTTGCTTCCATCTTTATTTCTGATTGCCTTTAGTTTCTTCCTACCCGTCAAGCTCTTTTCTGGCACCGTTACCACTAATAATTATCCATACCACTTTTATTTCACTATCTCTTCACCGAACTAGTGCACCTATACACCTGACAAGTGTATTGGGTGTGTTGGGGACACAAGAGACTTCTTGTATCTTGATTGCAGGGTTTCTTGAGAGGGATACCTTTGACCACTTCCTCCCTGAGTTTGATAAACCTTGGGTAATCCACTTAAGGGAACTTGCTGCTGTTCTACAAACCTTTGCACTTGGAGGCCCAACAACTGTCTACAAGAATAGAAGTGCGTTGACATCATGGACATACTATAAAAAAGGGAGAAAAAGAGAAGAGAGAAAAATAAAAAGAGAAGAAAAATAAAAGAACATATATTAAGAGAATTCCAAAAAATATACAAGAAAAAGAATGATCATGAATCTTCATTACTGAAATGAAAGTGCTCAATTAGTTTAACTTTATGATTATATGATTTATTGAATCACTAAAAGCTTCTTATAACTTCATTGATACTAAAAACGGTGTGGAAGTCTCTATTTCATGTGATGTGTAAGGGTATGATAATACCCCCGAAGTAACTTTACATCTGATATTGTATTCCTGTTTCAATTTCTGCCTCATTTATTGTAATGACTCGTGCCTCATGAATATGATGATCTTGTCCATAAGCCACCATCTTTCTCGGGGACACGCAAGAGTCTAGATTGGGGAAGTTGATGAGTCCAAAATTGAAGCATATTTACCTTTTGTTTTTGCATAAATAGAATAGGTATTTTTGTATTTCACTGCGCTTGCATGCAGCTTTTTGTCCTTGTTTCAACAGGATCCCGAATCACTAAGTCTCTTATGAACATATCAATTGGAACTGTCATATTATGATATAGTATGATATTATTAAGTGATAAAAGTCATTTTATTGATTTACTTGCACACCTGGGAGAATACCAAACGAGAGGAAAGCATCAGCCGTGAAAATACTAGTGGTACGGGCGGAGCCCGCCCGTACCATGCGACATCGCATCTGTCTCTTCAAATACTTTCTCCTGGCGAAGACGGTGGAGAGAGACGACATTCACAACCAGTAGAAACCACGAACAACCACATCGGAAAGGGATCTGACGGAGGAATTTGGAGAAGGTAAAATCCCTGTTGCTTCATGAATTATTGGAGAACATCGCATCATCCCCTTCATCATCTACTGCTGCATCTGTGTCACCATTGATACCCCCATCTCACATCTATTAGATATTGTTGTAATTCCAGATTCAATTGTGGTTTGCACCAGATTTATCCCCGTACTTTTATCCATCCATTTGATTATGATGATGTTGTTGATTGCTTCCATGTGTGAGTAGTTTACCCTTGTTCTTGGGGATATGGAGAAATCCTAGCACTATTCTGAAGTTGCAATAAATATGATCTATTCTTGTGTCCATATGACTAGCTGGTCTATGATAGATATATGATTTGTGTTTGATCTCTCTCTTTAGATGGTATGTGTAGTCGGCCACATATCATTTGCCTTCGGGACTAAAGTGAGGGAGAAATCCTTTGGACGTGTTTGGAAGTGTGCCCGGAGAGCTTCATGAAAATTGGCACTGGCTAGCAACCTACACGGTCAAAGGAGGATAAAGAGAGACTCCCTAAGCTTATACGATATCCATAGGGATGGAAATGGGGCCTTGAAACCCACAAACCCAACGGGTACCCGCCTTAAACTGGGAGGGTTTTTGTAAAAAGTTAGACCCGCCCAGTCTAATGAGGTGGAGCTAGGGGTGGCAAACTCGTACCCGCAGACCCGTAGACCCGCTCTAACCCTTAATCCTATCCCTAATAATCATATGCCTAACCACAAGTCCCACACAGCCACGCACGCACACAACACACATCACATGCACACGATGGAATATGGAGTCTTGGAGACAACACACGCATGCACGCATTCATTTCCACCAACCTCATCCCAATATCCCATTGTTTTCTTCCCACATGCGCCAATGTCGCCCCCGTCTCACGCGCTAGCGGGTACCCGTTGGGGCCCCAAACCCGGCCAGGTCACGGTTCTGGTAAAAAATGAGACCCGACTAATTAAACGGGGCGGGTATGGGGGTGGTGGACCCGGCCCCAAACCCGGTGGGTGCCATCCCTGGATATCCATGAGGAGACCCTTATTTGAGGTGGTTTGTATGGGTGACTGCTCTCAGTCATCGCAGTGGTTATTTAGAGGTGACCTCACTCTTGGCTCAACAAAGTGGCTTCCTACGAGCTTTGTAGTGAACATGTTATTATGGAGCTCTCTCCACACATATCATGACATGAGAATTATGTTATCTTAATTAATAATAATATCATTCTAGTGGTGTATCCTACATCCCCGAGAACATTTTAGCCCTATTGAGTTCAACCATATTTTCACACGACTTTGCTACTTGCTATCTTTTAATTGTTTTAATTACTTTTATGCACTCAACCAAAATCTTTCAAATACCCTTTTACTTGAGATCAAAGGCAGCTTACAAGTATCCTTTGGTGGAAACTGACAAGGGGCATAAATACCTTAGCAAAATAGCTCTCTGTGGGTACGATATTCTTATTTCGAAACTAGCTACAATTGATCTGGACACTTGCAGCCATCAACGGCGTCCATGAACCTGACGAAGTGGTTGATGGTGTCGACTGGCATCACCGCGGCATGGGTGATCGGGCGCGATGCTGGTATGTAGCTTCTCGACAGGATCTGGAGGAATCTGCCGCTAGCAACCATGCAGCCGGTGGAGATCGGCCTGTCGATTGGAGTCTAAGGTCTCGCCACAGATCTCGGGCTTGACTAGCCAAGCC
The DNA here is from genome assembly GCA_910589775.1 of Avena eriantha. NCBI lineage: Eukaryota > Viridiplantae > Streptophyta > Magnoliopsida > Poales > Poaceae > Avena > Avena eriantha. The sequence continues at coordinate 379,431,229 of OU342741.1, forward strand.
CCACGGTGGGTGCCACTATCGTGGGAATGGCCATGGCAGTCGCTACCAGGGGTAGCGATTGATACGATTGGGGGAAAGAATGAGTCACCATCTGCAGAACGAGATTGGGAGCAAACATGAGGGTTTACCCAGGTTTGGACCCCTAGGGTAAAGACCTACTTCCTGTTAGATTGTATTATTGGTGAGTGGATTACAAGATCGGCGAGCTCGGCGGCTAGGAAGCGAGTCGCTTGGATGGGGTATCTAATAGGACATAAGTACAATGAGAGCCCTAGGGAGGTTTATATAGAGTTACCTCGCTAGGGTTTATAGGATTACAACCGAATCAGTTTAGGTTTCGAAGGATTTGACCTAATCCGACTGGGCCTAGCTAGAGTCTTGGGCCTCTATCTTCAGTCGTTGGGCTTGACTCGAAGCCTCCTTCCAGTCGCCATGCTAGCATGCCCACTTGTTGTGGTCCAAGGCCAGTCGATTCTTCCTTCTAGGTATACCCCGATTAGCATATCCCCATCAACATGCATCTGCACCTATCCTTGATGATGAAGAAGAAGAAACAAACAAAGTGAATGCCTCCGAGTGAAATAGTGAAACCATTTGAATAGATCCTCCATTCCAGGGAGGTTCCTCGGCCAAAGTGTTGTGGGAATGGGGAGTGGAAAAATGCGAGACTTATGTCACCCGTCGGGGAGAGTCAAACAATCATAGGGTCCTCGGTTAGTACATGGCATATTGATTATCGTGGGAATGACCATGGCAGTCACTACCAGGGTGGTGATTGAGTTGAGGGCAAGGGCGAGTGAGCCATCTGCGGTGCGAGATTAAGGAGACTCGGGGTTTTACCCAGGTCCAGCCCCCTTAGGGTAAAAGGCTTACTTCCTGCTAGATGTATTAATCGAAGCAAGATTACAATGGGAGGTCGAGCTCGGCGATGAGGGCAGCGAGTCGCCTCTATGGGGTGTATCAAGGTGTTTCCCTATGGAGGGTACCCTAGGGAGGTTTATATAGAACTACCTCGCTAGGGTTTACATAGATAATACCGAATCGGTTACGGTTTCATTGATCTTGACCTAATCCGACTGGGCCTACGCTTCTGGGCCTTCTGCATCTAGTCACCATGCTTCTTGGGCCTTGAATTCCCAGTTGTCGTACCAGAGAGCCGACTCGCTGTGAGCCTGGCTGGTCGAATCCACTCTCCGAGCATACCCCTATTGGTATATCCCCATTAGTAGTCCCCGAGTGCATCGAGGGTTTGGCGGATGCTTCAACTTGGTAGTCGGAGTAGGCAGGTCCAAGTGGAAGCTCAGTCTAATCAGCGACGAACTCCTTTAATGAAGAAAGAAGTCATCAAGTTAGGTTTTGACCCAGTCGTACTCAAAAGATTTGCATTGGCGCCGAGTCGCTATCTCTAGGCAAATGGACTAAAGCAAGTGGAATATGTGAGTGATCAATTTGACCGACGGTGGACCATCAGTTTGTTTAAACTAGCCATTAGGTAAACTTTAACGGTAACTTCAGCAGAATTACCGTGAAGCAACGGCTAATCCAGGCCGTTTCACTAGCATCCCCTACTTAAGGGGAGTAGGGGAGCTTTGTACGGACTTTCCACTCCACTTCTCCATTTCCTCTTCTTCTTGCCAAGCCTCCCACAATCTAGATTTCTACACCAAGTGATCTCATTCTTGATGGAGCCTCCCAAAGATCTTTGGGGAAAATCCAAGTGCACAACGGCTGTGTCGCAATCCTTCTAGGACATCGGAGTCCTTGTGAAGGGAAACTAGCGAATCCCCGTGGCTAGCGAGCAGGGTGTTCATTTGCTTCCTCAGCCACCTAGAGCGAGGGTTGGGGTTACCCACCTTGGTCTTCTTCCGATGCTTATGCACTTATTATCAGATCAATCCCGCCGACCTAGGGCCTCACAACATCGAGCAGCTCGCGATCTTCCTCGCGTTCTGCGAGTTGTATCTTGGATGTAGGTCATATTTCCCCCTCTAGCTAGAGTTGTTCCACGGACAAGTCAGCCGCGAGGGGAAGGATGGTCCTATCTTCGCCGTGGGAAGTGTCACACTTCCAATTGAAGGCCAAAGCCAAGTTCTTGAAGCTGATGCTGCCACACTAGGCGGCAAACGAGTGGAAAAGTTTTGGTTCTATGTCAAGGAATCTACCCCCACCGGCGAGATGGTGATCCTAGCATATGCCACGGAGCGGAGTGAATCGTGGTGATTGTTGGCGAAGGAGATCCCCAAGGAGCAGAAGATGGTCGTGATGGAGATGTGCTCCGGAATCATGAAGCTAGAGGAGGATGGATTGGTGATGATCAATATTTACAATTGCTGGCTCAGGTGGTGACTCGTTCCACTCGCCACCTGAGCCCATTGGATGTATGAGTATACTAGACCGTTAGACCCGACAAACTCATCCCACGAGGTGTGGGCCATAGAGCATTACATCTCGGCTTCGAAGAAGATTACGGGCATGAAGTTCACCAATTTATTGGAGGTACTTAGCCCCTACAAGGCTAGATCACGACCGGGGCCCATCGTAAGTCTATTCCATTTGTAGTCACCTATCATGTTCACTTGTCCGAGTCGAGTTACTGACCCACATATATGGTATTGTGTCTCAACTCTTTCAGGTCCTGGAGAACTGGCTCCCTTCGCTTGACGAGGAAGTTCTCGAAGAACTCCAGGACAAAGACAAAGGGGATGCCTCCGAGAGCGAGGAGGAGGAAAGGATGGAGGAATAGGAACCTGCCTCAAAAAACTCACGGCCAGAAGCATCACGAAGCAGAGGCTAGCCGCAGCCTTGAGGAGTATGACAGTGATCTGGAGATCATTGACAAACAAATATCCATACGGGTGCCCACCCCAACCAAGTCTGCTACAAAGACAAAGCCGCCGGTGAATCCAACACCAAGGACGGCGGCGGTGTTTGAGTCAGAGGAGGTGGCAAAGGAGGCAACAGAGCCAAAGGTAGCGGCAGAGCTGGAGGTGGCGAAGGGGTCGAAGGCCCCAGCGGAGCCGAATGCGTTGGAAAACAAGCCAGATACATCGCCCAAGCCTCCTCGAGATGGGGTTGACGCGCTTGCTCGGCCTCGAATTGGAGAAACCCACGCATATCAGCACGGGGTTGCGATTCCTTTCGGTCGCCAAGGAAGTGTATTTTGTCTATTGTGTTGTGTATGCATTGTGCTGCTCGAAAATTCCAAGTCGCTAATCCTCTAGGAATCATGGGAGCCAGGTGAAGAAGGTCAAGCAAGCTACCACATTGAAGGTCCCTTCGAGCCGCACCGAGGAGGGGGAAGATGCCTCCAAGAAGAGGAAAGGTGACTTCGGCAAGGCACCAAACCTTGGCCCCAAGAAGAAGAAGGTCAACCTCGACCAGGCAGGCGAGGTGATAGCGAAGGGTGACATCGTCGTGTGTGAAGAGGGCACTAAGGCTCAGCAGTTTGGTGTGACAACAGAGGATGTTGTCATGACCAAGAACGTAGCAGCAGCGTCACCCGCGGCAACGACCATGGCTGTGATGTTCCCACAGTGTGTTGCTAAGGGGTCCTCCATGAATGCCCAAATGCAATCTTCGGCGGTGGTGGATGTCATTAATGGAAACATCGGGTTGATGGCGTGAGGAACCGGGGGAGTAGCGTATCCATTGTCGTCTATGGGAGCGATCAAGCTCTAATGTTTGATTCCTAAGCACTTTATGTATGTCCAGTCCCCGAGGCTCTGGTCACTAAGTAGTTGCACCCAGATACTTACTTTCGAGTGCCCAGTCCTTGAGGGTCAAGTCGCTGAATAGCAGCGAGTTGAGTCTTGTAACTTTGCAATTCCCCCAGTCCACGAGGGCCGGGTCACTGAATAGTAGCGATTCAGGTCTTGTATATAGTGTTTGATAGTATTTTGATTGTTTTTTTGACTTGTAGAGCGAGTCGGATGACCGGCGAGTGGAGCTGGAGTGCCTTCAACATGACTTGCAGGTGGCGACCCAGGCTATTAGCCAGCTTCGGCCTACAGCGGGTGAGTGATTTCCTTTTTTTCTTGATGGACTATGCTGTTTGACTCGTCAGTGAGTTGATATTCCTTATTTTTGCAGGAAATCATGCCTCCGCATTGGCGAGTGCTCGTGAGGGTTATGTGCCTGTTGTCGAGCTCGAGACCGTGAAGGCAACTACCGCCTCAGCAGAGGAGAAGGTCAAGTCTGCATTGGCAGAGGCGGAGAAGGCCAAGACCGCGTTGGTGGAGAAGGACCGCAAGGCATCCGACTCCGTGATCATGGAGCTGCAGAAGAAGTTCTCTGCTCTAGAGAAGTTCATTATAGATAACTTTTAATGCCTGCTTGGTGAGTGTCCTTGCCTTATTTTTGTTTTGAGGTTTGTCAAGTCCTCGAGCGATCCGAGTGTGCTGACACCTTGCAGATGTCATAGGTCCAAACGATCTAGCGGTGCTTCAATACGGTGCCAAGGACTGCATCAAGGCGATGCTTGGGGCCCCCATGGTGTCATCGATGTGCATCTAGGCTATTCTCTAGGACATTTCCCCCACCGACGTGATCGACGACGGTTCACCAAGGTTTGGAGGTACCTAGAGGAGGTGTCGATGGTTATCGAGTGGATGATGCACTCTGTGTTTCGTTGCGGGGCAATCGATTGAGTCTTGGGCTTGCACATTTCCCAGATGACTTCAAGCTAGATAACATGACGAGCAGGTTCCCTTCTGGGACATGCGTTGTTGAGGTCATTGACGTGCTAGCATTGAACACAAAGGTTGCTCTCTATGCGGATCGCGTCTTGGCGATGAGCGACCTCCTCCCCTATCAGGAGATTTGAGTAGCTCCTGGAGATCCGGAGCCAGAGCACCGTGACTTGCCATCGGAGCATATGTTTCAATCGGTGGTCACAAAGTTGCTGACAACGTTCCTCGTTGATGGCTCCGATTTTTGCCATCTTCCACTACATTTAAATGTTTTTTTGGTCAAGCAATTTCCAAATAAACTCTCAACCTTGCCAGTAATGACTAATAATTGCAAAGATATGCAAATCCCTTCTTTGATTTATGTTGTGCAGGAATCACTGCTTTTAAGGCGAAATAAGGAGTCACAATGAAGGATTTTGAGGAAGTACACACGGCCAAGTAATTGGAGAAGCCAACAAAGGCGTCCGTGCACTTAATGACCACCGGTATAGGCACGGTCTGCCCGTACCAGGTGGCCATGGCTTCGTCTCGTCAAACCCTACAACTTTCGTGAAGACGCCTATATATTTTGAGGCTCCAGGCTTCGGCCAGAGGGCCGCCATTCTCAGATTGCATCACAACACCCCCAAAGGAGATCCACACCATTTTTCATTCATAATTCATCCATTGTTCATCACTTCCACCATCCATCCCTCCACTAACCATAGACATTGCTTTGTACTTTTAGATCTCCTTGTGATTTGGCGACCATTGTAAGAATATTTGATTTCAATCGAAGTATTTGCATGATGTTTTCTATCTTCGATCTATTTCTTATGAGTGAGTAGTCCTCACGGGCTGCGGTTTGGAGAGAAACCTCATAACAATATGTGCATCTAGATCATGGGAGATTTGTATTTTGTTTGGATTCGTGATTTGTATCTTTTGTTTCTTCATCTCTCGCCTCGATCTCTAGAATTGTAGGTACCCAAGATCCCATAGATTGATAAAGGTTTGACATGAGATACTTGGCTAGTGGCGATCTCATAGGAAACTCAGTGACAGAAAGGGAATTACGGTCTTCGCTTAGGGCCCCTTTCGGGATCAACAACAACATCACCACTTAAAGCTTTAATTTGTGTTTACACTTAATAATCGTTTGCAACCCATGGCTTCGGTGTGTTCTCGGTTGGATTAAAAGTCTATTGCTATGCCCGCTGCATCACGGGGGCTCTAGAATATTAGGATCTGTTGCCCACAAAAGATTATCTCAATACAAACACTATACATAACTATGGTTACTATTATCTTTCATCCCATTTGATGTGCAGCTGCAGTCGGATCTTCAACCCTGGCCTATCTCCATCCATTGATTCAACGCCATTATATAGTAAACTAGATTGGTCTGGTCAACTAAGGTAAAATGAACAAACAAAGTCAAGTAGACATGTCCTTTCTTATTACCTTTTAGCAGTGCTTTCCAAGGTTCGATTAAACATAGGTCTTCTAGGGAAAAATCTATTATACTACATCCGTGAATCTGGACCAAAGGTATCAACCCTTTTTCTGGCGCCGTTGCCGGGGAAGTAATTGCGCTATCCTAGTGAGGTCATTAGAGAGCTTGTTTTTAGTTTTATTATTAGTTGTAGTTTAATTCTTGTTATTAGTTTACTTTCTTTCTATCTATTTGAAAACCCAAAAAATTAGTTACTTGTTATTTGTTTTCATTACTTAAAAATTTACCAAAAAGATAAGAGCCATGTCTCAAAAGAGATTAGGGGAGTATGCTACTCCCACCGATGATTTTATTCGTGCACCCATCACTCAACCCGTAGGTGATGTAGAAACTTATGAGATAAAACCTAACCTTTTAAGTTTGGTTCAACAAAACCAATTTGGGTGTTCATCTTCTAAGGATTCGGGATTGCACTTAAATACTTTTACTGAGATTTGTGACATGATGCGTATTAAAGACGTAGATCCAAATGTTGTTAAGCTAAGATTATTCCCTTTCTATCTTAGAGGAAAGGCTATGGATTGGTTGCTAGCTCTACCAAAGGGCACTATTAAATCTTGGGAGGAATGCACTAATTTGTTTATGACTAAATTTTTTCCCCATCTAAGATTATGCAGCTAAGATCCAACATCACAAGGTTTAGACAAGAAGACCATGAGCCACTAGCACTTGCGTGGGAAAGGATGAAAGAAGCCGTAATGAAATGTCCTAATCATGGGATGTAAGAATGTATTATATTACATTTATTTTATAATGGTCTTAACCCTATGTCTAAGTCTATGCTAGATACTGCAACAGGAGGAACAATCATGGGAAAGCATGTAAGTGTTGCAAAGAAGTTACTCATTGATATGCAAAATAACCATGCCCAATGGCATGTAGAAAGAACCTCGAAGAGAGTAAGTTCAATTACCGAGGTAAACAATGAGGAGCTTACATCTAAGGTACATGAGTTGCTTTGCTTAGTAAAGGGTAAGGAAGATACCCAAGTTAATGCTACCACTACCGATGTCAATGATGTTAATTTTATAGCTCGCACTCATTTTAATACTGCATGGAAAAATAATTATGCTTCTAATGTTCAAAAATACCATTCTAGTCCTGCATGAGCTCCTTATAATAATTATGATAATACTAATGGAGCAAATCATGGCAATCTCCCGTTTGAGCAAACTGTTAGAACATTTATGCAAGCTCAAACTGAACAAAACAATATGCTTATTAAGATTATGGAGAACCATGAAATTATTTTAGGAAGATTATCTAACCAGGCCGTTGCAATTAGAAATGATGTGCATGCTCTACAGGAAAGGACAAAGATCATGGAGGCTCAGCTAGGTAAAGTGGCCGAGAGACAAGATCTCATACTAGCAAAGTTCGCTGGCAAACCCGAGGCAAATCCGGTAGAGGACCTCAAAATGATGAGGGTAGTGAGAAAATATGAAAAGCCTGAAGAGGTGGATTATAGCAACGCGCCAATACCAGGATATACTGTGGAAGATCTATTGAAGATGATCACCGTTCAGAATCCAGGTATAGAACAAGGTAATGATGCTATGTACTAACAATTTATACAACAAGTAGCATCTAAGGTTCATGATTTAGAGATGGAGTATAAAAGACTAGCTGATAAGCTTCCAACTAAGCTAGATGATATATTTGAGCCAACTATTAAAACTAAGTTGGGAGTTAATGAGATATCCGCACTTTGTGATCTTGGTGCAAGTGTCTCAACAATTTCCAAAAGCCTATTCGATAAATTAAATTTGGGGCCATTTGTTACAACTGAATTAAGACTATATCTAGCTGATTCCACGTATAAACAAGCTGTTGGGATCAAAGAAAATATAGTTGTTGAAATTAAAGGAAGTCTCTCTCTTATTGATCTAGTTATTGTGGACATGCCTAAAGATCCCATAGCACCTATAATTCTAAGTAGGCCATTTCCAAGAACTATTAAAGCTTTGATTAATTTACATGAAGGGAATGTAAGGATAGGTCTACCATCTAGAGATCCGTTTATAGTCCACTTCCCTAGGAAAAAGACGGCCAAGCCTAATGATGATGGTGTGATTACTTTAAAAGCAAACTATTTTGGAGTGGGCATTCCACTCCCCAAACCTAAGTGATTGCCTTCAAGGTCAAGCTAATTGACCTTAACTAGAAGCTCTTCTTGGGAGGCAACCCATGTGAAAAAAAAATTCTCTAAGTTTTTATGTTTTATTTTCATTTTAGTTTTTGTTTTGTTTTTGTTTTTAATAAAGAATGTTCAAGAAGACCTATCGAAAGAGGAGAAGAAATAAGGTAATCCTCTATATTATATATTACTAACACATGGCCTAAGAAGTATTGTTGGATCATTACTTAGTGTGTTTGCTGCTATCTAACCTTTTGATAAGATGTGTGAAGGCGCACGAAGCTACTAATCAAATTCTTGAGTTTGTTGTAGTTCACAATGTCGATAACGACCACTGGTATGGCCGGAGTGGCCCGTACCGTGCACCCGTACCACCTCACGTCCACTAGTATAGCCAGGCGCGCCCGTACCGCACGTCCGTACCATACCCCCAAGCAAAACATCAGATTTCAAGCAAACTCACCGCAGTGATAACGACCAGAAGTACGGGCGCGCGCGACCGTGCCATGCGCCCGTACCGAGTGCACCGCCTCAGAGCAGTCGTCGCCCGCAAGGTAAGCCACCCGGTACGGGCGGGCTTCGGCCGTACCGCCTGCCCGTACTGAGTACGCGGACGCCATAAGCACCTCGAGGAGGTAACCTAAAAATCCGAATTCATCTATTTTATCTTTCTTATTCCTCCAAACTTCAAACCACCTCCATTGGATCTTCAAATTTACTCAGTCTTTCTTCGATTCTTCGCACTCACTCGATCTAAGGTATGATTCTCCTTCGATCCCCAACTTATTTGTGCAAAAGCTTGGCTTAGTCAGTCATCATTGTCAATCTAGATATAGGTCTTGTTCTAGATTCAATCTTGGTACTAAGTATGCTTAGCATTGTTTTTATAGGAGTTCCTTTTGTAGTTAGTGTAGAGAATTACTTATGCTATGTTTCTATTGGTCCAAAAAAAATATTAGAAATTTTATTTACTTTGTCTTGTTTTTATTTATTAGATGAACACGAGGAGTCGTACACGTGAGATGGCTGTGGAATCATCCACTCCACCCGTTGATACGTTAACCCCCGAGTCACTTGGCATCGAGTTCACCGAGGAGTTCCATCTTACCCGTTTCGATCGTCTCAAGATTCAAGAGATCTAGTCCACCAACTGGGCGTGTCCTTATATCCTGAACCAACTTGGCATTCGTGCTGATTTCGATTCACTTTGCAACAATGTTGGTTTGTACAATTTTGTCTTTCAGGATGTTGCGACATACCGCCGCTTGACACTTGAGTTCTTAAGCACCTTGACACACACGGTGGATCCTTATGGTTGTCTTGAGGAACAAAGGCCTGGTGTTGATCGAATCAAATTCTGCCTTATGAACTGTGAGTATACTTTGACTCAGCCAATGGGCTCAATGCTTTGGGTTTACCAACAACACCACCGGTGTACACACAACTGCCTTTGTTTTAGATCCTCCCCCTTCACAATACTTTAACTTGGTGAGAATTCGTGGACACACACCCAAGGGGAACCAAATTGATCATCCTGCTATTCGATATTTGTTCTATGTTATTGCTAACACATTGTAGGCACGTGGTGAGTTTACTAGAGTTAATGAGGAGGACATGTTGATCCTCGCAAAAGCTGCACTTATCAATTGCACTTTACTTGTGTTTTATCTTAAGCATCAAGCTCTTCAATCTCGAGGACCCATATGTGGAGGAGGAGTTGTGACCGTTCTTGCACACGCACTTCACATCAACCTAGGTAACATCCAACCATTGGCTGGAGGTTACCGTATTGGTCCATCTACTCTAAGAGCATGTGGTATGATTTCTATAAATCATGGTAGATATTTCTTCAGTATACCTAGAGCGGATCACTTGATCCCTGCTCCTTTGCCTAACGGTTTATTCTCTATCGAGGATGGACGTTTGTGTTATGACACGTAGGTCGAAGCTAGTCTACCCCAACAAGAAATACCCGCGGGAGGAGGAGAAGATGAAGAAGTAGAACAAGAAGGACCCGAACATGATGTGAAGCCACCAAACTACTACACCACCTATGAACATATCTATGCACTCGAAGGAAATATTCACACCATGAACAACCTCTCCATCAACCTTCGAGATGCCGCTGCAAGCCTTGCCACCCAATTCCATGATTGGAGTAGCCAATGGAACATGAGAGATTATCCATCACCACCACAATGAACAACAAAGGGGATTGCAAAAGCCTGAGCTTGGGGATGTGTTCCCCTAGGAAATTTATTTGTGTAGTAATGAGGTTGTACTCCTGCTCCTTGTGAGCATTGAAATACTCGTGTTGGCCTGTTCCAACACTTTTATTTTTTCCTTTGCTTTTTTCCTTTGCTTTCATTTTAGTTTATTTGTTTTCTTTTGCTTTTCTTTTAGCCCTTGCTTGGTCGCAAGTTCTGTTCTATTCTTTAATCCCTATCCTCAAAAATACAAAAAGATTTTTCCGTTTATCCTTTTTTCGTAAATGTGGATTCATACTTTGCCTCTTTGCTTTGATATCATTTTGAGAGTAATCGTGTTTGAGTTTTGAAGGAACACATCCCTATAAGGAAGAGGATCAGGAAGTTACTTATGAGAGGTATGTCCTATGTCTCCCACTTATTAAGTTTGAATTGTTTATCTTAGTTGGTTGATTTGCTAAGATGCATGCTAGTGGGAAGTAATTTAATATGGTTAGAGTAAGGCTTTTTATTAATATGATGATTAGTTGTTGAAGCTCTTTCTCTAGTTCTTTTAGTTAACCGAGTCTTGCCATGGAAATAATAATGCCAAACAAGTACAACAAGAAAAGTCTGAAATTTATGACTTGTTTGATGAATGATTGTCTTGAGAGTATACCTTTGATTATACTTAATGCTATAGATATTTTGACAGTCTTGACAACACACTTGAAAGGAATTGTTTGATTGAAATAAAGTCTAGTGGTAATTGTGATGCATGCCAAAGCTAACCTTGTGGATCAAACTGTGGTTCTAGCTCAAAAAAAGATGCGAGACAACTTTGTTCTAAGTCTCTAACGCACAACTTTGGGATGCTAACAACTCCGCTAGCTTTTGAACGATCTATGGTATAACCCTAGATGTCAGCTATGAGTTGATGACATGACTGGCATCTGTGTCAATGTATGGGCAAAAGTATTGGTACTCTCAAAGGTTGTGCAAATACTAGCAAGAAGAAACAAACAATGATCCTTGAAAAATGAGATGAAAAAGAAAGAAAGAAAGAAAAAGATATCTATGAGGATCCACATAACAAGTCCTTGGCATGGTCTCATTACTACTTTACGAATTTTCTTGAAAGACAATAATTGTACTAGAAGTGTTTTAGATTAACTTGATCTATTGATGTGGGCGTAAATAAGACACTTCATTGTTATACTACTTGGGACATGAAACTCTCTTACTCAATTATGCTATTTAAACATATTAGTGTTCCTTGGCAAGCTGAGAGTTAATTAGAGGAATTGGATTGATTACTACACTTCTAGTTATTTATACTTATATTAAACTTTACTTTGATTATATTCACTTACCAAAGCTTGTATAGTATTCTTGTCATCTCTCTAACTTTGATAAGCTTTGAAAATGAATGAAGTGTTGAGCACATACGACTACCTACTGTAAGTGAACTCTTATTCTCGTTGTTTCAAGTTTAAACGTTGAATTCCTTATAGTTCTTTTGATTCTTCTTGCTCGAGGATGATCAAGGTTTGAGCTTTGGGGAAGTTGATGGTTCCGATTTTTGCCATCTTCCACTACATTTAAACATTGTTTTTGGTCAAGCAATTGCCAAATAAACACTCAACCTTGCCACTAATGACTAATAATTGCAAAGATATGCAAATCCTTTCTTTGATTTATGTTGTGCAGGAAATCACTGCTTTTAAAGCGAAATAAGGAGTCATAATGAAGGATTTTGAGGAAGTACACATGGCCAAGTAATTGGAGAAGCCAGCCAAGGCATCAGTGCGCTTAACAACCACCGGTACGGGCGCGGTTCACCCGTACCGCCCTGTCAACACACGGATTTTTAATCCCAGATGCCCGTTATGCCATACCTCGCAATCCCAGGATTACCATTTTTGCGAGACATAACGGATTGGATATCACAGTACATCATCCATTACAAACCATACATGAGGTTCTTACACAAATGAGGATCTCATGATCCAGTCTTAATACAACAAGCAGCGGAAATAAAAGATAGTGTAGCGGTGGGGTCCATCTTCAGGGGCACAGGCAATGCTGACGAAGGCAGATAGTCCTAGTTATCATAGCCGTCCTGCTGACCATCATCTTGATAATCTCCTTCATAGTCTGGCCATGATAATAGCCAGGGACAAAAGCCATGAGTACTCTTTAAGTACTCGCAAACTACCACTAACAAGTAGTATAAATCTAAGTTAAAGTGCTAACTCTATGTTTAACTATAAAGTTAAGTTTGAAACCTAAGCTGAGTTCTGAAGCAAACAAAGATAAAGTAAAGTCCTACAACCACTTAGGTTGGGAAGCTATTTTCCTAAACACAACCCTGTTGTGGTCAAGTCAAGATTCCTCATTCTTTTCAAAGTCTTTAGAAAACATCTGACAACGAAACAGTATGGCCATTCCAACTGTCCATAACAGCGGACGCGGCTATTCGAATAGTTTGACACTCTGCAGAGGTGGTACACTTTCACCACAAGATTGATACATCTGTCAGGGATAACCCTGAATCATCATACTTAGTATGCAGATAATCAAACATAACCTTCCGTTTACACACCCTAGTATAAGCACCTCTCCTATGAGCATGGCCTCCCAACCATGACCATCAGTCATCTTGGGCACTGCATAGGTGGACAACATTGAGAGGTAGCCTCAGCTCACACCTCTCCCGTGAGGGAACTAATACTAATGCATATAAATTTCCAGCTAAGCCTTACCCAATTCAGGTAATGTGGTTGTACGGTAAATTTGGAATGGTATCGCATCCGAATCCAACCATCAGTTTTATAAAAGGGTTAAGGCTCATGCCTCAACATTTTCATCAACATCAATCCTTTGCGTTTCTCAACACATGTCAAAACATCTCAATAGAATGACTCATCATTCCAAGGTTTTCATAATTCGTTTTCACCAAGTATTCCCACCTAAAGTGACTCAAGTTTTTGGATCTACTCTAAACTACTAAGTTAAGAGTGTTCACTAAGGTGGTAAAGATGGGTTCAATCTCATGCCATGGAATGACATCTAAAGGGTTCTAATAGGTCAAGTTTTATACTTTTTATGCTACCTTCAAAACAAGTACAGGACTTTGTACAAACTAAGAAGGGTAAAACTTGTAACTAAGACTTGGGGTATTAATAGTCAGAGGGGTGTGATCAAGGCATACTTAGGGCATCTTTGCTAAACCATCTAGTTTGATCCTAGCTTGTTAAACACTAAACTTGCAAGTGCTAGCTTGCATTGTTAAACGTGGCTAGCACTTAGATAGTGCTAACTTGCTAATAGTAGCTTGCATTGTTAATGGTGGCTTGCCTTGGTTGGTGCAGTGGTTAAAGTTTTCTTCTTCTTCTTGGTAGAACTCCTCCTCCTCGAAATCTTGGTCGGTACTATCGTCTATAAATACATAGGGAGTGCACAATCACCAAACAATACTTAACTAGGCTATATAGCATTCTAAGACACACAATTGATGATCTATTATCATCATAAACATCACAAGTTTATATCAAAAGTTTCCTTCTTTTTTATTTTAGAAAAGTAATTTCTACTCATTGAAAAATTAACTAAAATTTAATATTCACCACCAAAATATGGGATCATGTGGAAACATGTCCTCACCACATATTCTAACATGTGGGAATGAGATTTAAGGGTTGGATCAATATTACTTTGGTTTAAGTTCATTATTTAACGATTTAAAGTGACTAGAAATGCCTATATAACATTATTTTGGTACTAGTCCAAAGTCACTGCATGTAAACCTTAATATTATTACATATTTGGATAGATATGGTGAAATGTGATTTTTGAGGGTTGGAATCAACTCAAAAGCTAACTTGGTTGATTTTATAAAAATGTTGCAAGTTGCAAAAGCTTCTGTCTTCTTATTTTTATTAGGAGAGATCTATAACTCTAAATGAATTAAATCCAACGGGCTTGGGTAGATTACTTCCATACCTTTCAGGAAAAATTAGTTTCATGCAATTTGGATTTGTAAAACTCACAGAATGGATTTTTTAAAATACTGGACAGAAACTAGATTCAACTAAAAAGAAAAATCCAGATTTGAATAGGTGGGCTAGCGCGGGAAAAGGAATGGGCCAGCCCAGTGGCGCTCCGCAGCGCGCGGCTCAGCTGACAGGGGGGTCCCGCGTGTCAGCGGCACTTAAAACGCGGAAATGTACGCGCGATGTGGGCCGTGTGATTAGAAGCTAGATCTACGGCTGAGGGTCGTCGTCGACGACGAACAGGTCGCCGGCCAGCTCGAACCCTAGCGGCTCGGTGGGGGTCTGCTGGGGGTGTACCAGGGCTCCAGCAGGGTCGGCGAGGCGCGCAAAACGATGTGGAATACGACGGCGAGGCGAGGCGTGGTCACGGTGGAGCTTGGGGTGGTCGAAATCAACGGCGCCCTTCTCCTCCCGAGGCGGCGGCTCCGGCTCCAATTCCGGCGAGCTACTGCTCCACTTGCTCCGGCTAGAGGTGGGTGAGGTTCAGAGAGGTGAGGGGAGTGGAATGGTGTGGAGAAGAGAGGCTGGGGAGTTCTCCTTTTATAGGCTCGACGGTGAGACCGAGCGGGATGGGCGGTCGACGGTGGCGACATGGCTACGGTGAGATAGAGGCATGGCTGGGGGTGGCGATCGATGGGCGGTTCCCTGGCGGTGCTCTAGAGCTTAAATGCGGCCGTAGGGGCGGTGGAACGCGGTCGGGGCGAGGTGGCGCTCTGCGTGGCAGAAGCGGCGGTGTCCATGGCGAGCGGTGGTTGTGGTGCGTTGGGCGGCGAACGGGCGTGTCCGTTGTGTTCCCTGTGTCGTGGCGGAGCGGTAGGCGCGGGCTGCGGTCGAGCGGCGGCTTGTGCACGCGTGCCGGGTGTGGCGCTCTGTCGTGCGCTCGGCATGGTGCGGTGGCACTGGGCATGGTTTGTGCTCGGTGGTGCACTGCAATCCTCGGCTCGGGCAAGGGACAAGGGATGGCGGTGAGCTCCTGGCTACCTCCTAGACATGGAGATAGAAGAGGGAATGGTCTGCTGCAGCAGGGCAAGGGTTGGCCGGCGAGGCATGGCTCGGCATGGCTTGGCCTTGCCTCTAGGGTGTAGGGGATGGGGTGGTAATGGCATGGTTTGATCAAGTGGAGATAGAGGGAGTGTTTTGTGGTCAATTGGGTGGCAAAACCCTGTAGAAATACTGAGCTAGCTAGTTGTGTTTGATTCTGCCTGCCATGTGTTTGATGAAATGGCCGCATGAAAATTCTTTTTGAATTTTGAGTTCAAATTTTTTGAGTGATCTCCCCTAGTGCTAGGCAGTCTCTGGTTGCAAGGGTTTTGAAAGTGGAGCTCAAATAGATGGGTTTTGAAATAGGGGTGATCGATGCATATGCATTAGATTCAATTTTCCAATGCAATTTAATATAAGTAACAGAATGTTTTTAGCAGATCCAAAGGTGGGCCTTGGTACCTCATTATGTGTACTAGCAAGGGGTACAAAGATCAAGAATTGTTTCTGTTAAAATTTGAGTACTAGGAATAGCCAAAGTAGGCATGAGAGTTAAATTTGCCAAAATGACCATTCCTCCTTTTTAATTCTTTTTGATTTGATTTTCTTTAGGAAAAGTTTGGGAATGATGTAGATGATGTTTAAATCACCTAAGAAACATTTTACAAGCATTGGGTCACTCAATCATGGCAATTCAAACAACTCCTAAATTAAATGCACACATATATGAATGCTTTCATATTAACTTTGGAAAAGTTTTTGGTTAACCCCAAATTTGATTGATTTGATCTTGATAAGCTTGGATTGAAGTTTTGGGATGTTACAAACCTTCCCCCCTTAAACAAAATCTCGTCCCGAGATTTACAAATAAAACTAGGAAGTAAAGAGATCAGGGAACTCTGTCCTAATGTAATCTTCTCACTCCCAAGTAGCTTCCTCCTCGGTATGGTTGCTCCACTGAATCTTGAGAAACTTGATACTTCTGGTCCCGGTGGTTCTGTAGGCTTCTTCTAAGATACGGATGGGTAATTCTCGATAGGTCAGGTCCTTGTTGATTTCCACAGCTCTGTGATCGATGTTCTTGAAAACTTCAGTCTTCTCAGGCATTTCCAAGCATTTGCGAAGTAACGAGATATGGAACACATTGTGGATGGCTGACATCTCTTCAGGCAGTTCCAACTAATACGATACTTCCCCTCAGCGGTTTAGAATCATGAAAGGTCTGATATATCTGGGGGCTAACTTTCCTTTCAGACTGAAGCGTGGAGTTCCCTTCAGTGGTGAAACCTTGAGATGTACAAAATCTCCGACATTGAAAGTCAGGTCTCTCCTTCTTTTGTCAGCATAGCTCTTCTGTCTGGATTGGGTGGTCTTGAGGTGCTCACGGACTTTGTGAACTTTCTCTTCTGCTTCTCGGAGAATGTCGGGACCGAAGATCTGACCCTCTCCTACTTGCGACCAATTCAAAGGGGTACGACACTTTCTTCCATATAGGAATTCAAATGGTGCCATCTGCAAACTAGCTTGATAACTGTTGTTGTATGAGAATTCTGCGAAAGGCAGGCAGTCTTCCTATTTTGATCCATATTCTAACACACAAGATCTAAGCATATCTTCTAGGATTTGGTTGACTCTTTCAGTCTGTCCATCTGTTTGCAGGTGATATGCGGTACTGAAGTTCAACTTGGTTCCTAAACCTTCCTGAACTTTCTACCAAAATCTTGAGGTAAACTGGGCTCCTCGATCTGATACGATGGTCTTGGGGGTTCCATGCAGACTAACAATCCTAGCAAGGTATAGCTCTGCTAACTTTGCACTCTGGTAAGTTGTTTTGACCGGTATAAAGTGGGCTACCTTGGACAGTCTATCAACTATGACCCAGATTGAGTCGTTTCCCCTACTAGAAGTAGGTAAACCGGTGATAAAGTCCATTCTGACAGAATCCCATTTCCATTCCGGAATCTGCAATGGCTGCAACAGTCCTGCAGGTCTCTGATGCTCTGCCTTGACTCTTTGACAGATGTCACATTTGGCGATGTAGCTTCCGATCTCTCTCTTCATCTTGTGCCACCAAAATTGCTCTTTCAAATCCTGATACATCTTTGTTCCTCTGGGGTGGATAGAATAAAGAGTATCATGAGCCTCCTTCATGATAGCATCCTTCAGCTCCGAATCTGCTGGAACACAGATACGTCCTTTGTACCACAGTACTCCTTCTTCGTCTTCGGTGAATCCAGGTACCTTTCCTGTACCAATACGACGTTTGATTCCATCGATACTTTCATTTCCCTTCTGGGCTTCCTTGATTTGGCTAATCAAAGTGGGTTGAAGTTCAATGCTAGCTAGGAATCCTTTGCTAACTAATTCAGTCCTGAATTGCTCCAACTCTTCATACAAACTGGGTTGCTTCTCCTTGATCATGGTGTTAGGCCTACACGGCAATCTGCTAAGAGCATCCGCTACCACATTGGCTTTGCCAGGGTGATAGTGAATGTCAAGGTCATAATCCTTGATTAACTCTATCCATCTTCTTTGCCTCATATTCAGCTCTTTCTGAGTGAAGATATACTTCAAGCTCTTATGATCTGAGTAAATCTCACATCTATTTCCCATCAAATAATGACGCCATGTCTTTAGTGCTAGGACTACAGCTGCTAGTTCAAGATCATGGGTCGGATAGTTCTGCTCATGCTGCTTCAGTTGTCGAGACAGATAAGCGATGACTTTTCCTTGTTGCATCAATACACATCCTAGACCAGTCTTGGATGCGTCACAATACACATCAAAGGGCTTCTTGATGTCTGGCATGACCAAAATTGGGGCTGATATCAATCTCTTCTTCAGCTCCTGGAAACTGGCTTCACATTTGTCTGTCCATTCAAACTTCTTGTCCTTCTTCAACAATTGGGTCATTGGTCGGGCTATGCTCGAGAATCCTTCTGCGAACTTGCGGGAATATCCCGCTAATCAGAGAAAGGCACGGACTTGGGTTTGAGTGGTTGGGGCTTTCCATTCTTCAACATCTTTGATCTTTGTGGGATCAACAGAGACTCCTCCGGCAGACACAATATGTCCTAGGAATCCTACTTCCTTCAGCCAAAACTCACACTTGCTGAACTTGGCATATAACCGATGCTCCCTCAGGGTTTCTAGAATGATTCTCAGATGTTGCTCATGTTCTTCTTCTGACTTGGAGTAGATAAGGATGTCGTCGATAAACACAACTACAAACTTATCTAGGAAATTCATAAAGATCTTATTCATGAGATTCATGAAAAAAGCAGGGGCATTGGTTAATCTAAAAGACATAACCGTATACTCATATAAACCATAGCGAGTAGTAAAGGCGGTCTTCAGAATATCCGTTGCACAAATCTTAAGTTGGTGATAACCAGTCCTAAGATCAATCTTTGAGAATACCTGAGCTCCGGTCAACTGATCAAATAGATCCTCTATCTTTGGCAAAGGGTACTTGTTCTTGATGGTGACATCATTCAACTTTATGTAATCTGTGCACAGACGGTTGCCTCCATCTTTCTTATCGACGAATAATACTGGTGATCTCCATGGCGATGCGCTTGGTTGAATCAAGCCTTTGGCTAGCATAGCATCCAACTGCTTCTTCAGTTCCACTAACTCTGATGGGTTCATGCTATAGGGTCTCTGGGCTATAGGTCCGGTTCCGGGGATTAGTTCGATAATGAACTCAATATCCCTATCCGGGGGCATACCTGGCAATTCATCTGGGAATACGTCGGGGTATTCACAGACTACTCTGACTTGGTCAATGGTGGGCAAGGCTACACTCTGGTTGCACTTGAATTGACGGGGTGAGGTTTCAGAGATATGCTCTACTGTGACTCCCGAACTACTGGTCATGGTGATGGATTTCTTAGCACAGTCTATCAATCCTTTATGCCTTGACATCCAGTCCATACCTAGTACTACTTCCAAACCTTTGGTTCCAAGTACAATTAGGTTGGCATAAAAATCTATCCCATGTATTCTGATAGGTACAGCTTTGCAAATTTTTCTAGCTTTGGTTGTTGAACCGGGGATTTGAACTATCATGACATGCTTCAGGTTGGTTGGACGAATCTTACTAGTGAATGCAAATTCTTCAGTGACAAATGAATGCGATGCTCCCGAATCAAACAATACTCTTGCTAAAACTGAGTTGACAGAAAACATACCCAGCACTACATCTGGCGCTTCCTGGGCTTCTTCTGCATTCATGTGGAAGAGACGGCCATTGCGGTTGTGAGGGTTCCCTGGGGAAAATCTCCTTCCTGGCTGAACACAACGCTGCTGCTGAGCTGGGGCATTTACATTGGCATTGGCTGCAGTCTTCTTGGGACACTCATTGGTGTAGTGACCCTTCACTCCACACTCAAAACAAGTGATCTGGGACTTGTCCTTGACTGCGACAGGTACAGCATTGCTGCCAGTTCTGGGTGCAATGTTGTTGTTGTTGTTGTGGTTCTTGGGAGGTGCACGGTTGAAATTGTTGGCATTACCAGAGTTGTGATTGTTTCCTCCGGGCTTCACATTGCCTCCGCTACGATTGGGGTAGCTTGGGCAAGAATTTGGAGGTCGGTTGTTCCTTGGTGCATATCCCGGTGAAGGGTTGGGACGGTACTTCTGGTGACTGTTGGATCCAGACTGCTACATCATACGACGCTTGCGGTTGTCGTTTGCCTGGTTAATCTTCCCTTCCATCTAGATGGCAGAGTCGACTAGCTCTTCGAGATCATCGAAACGGAAGTTGACGAGGACAGTCTGCATCTCATCATGCAGTCTGTTCAAGAATCTTTCCTTCTTTTTGGCCTCCGTGTTGATTTCATCAGGTGCATATCTGGCAAGTGACAGGAATCGGTCACGGTACTCCACCACAGTCATTCTTCCTTGCTTCAATTCACGGAACTCATCTCTCATTCTGTTGACTAGACCTAGCGGCACGTGGGTGCGGATGAACTTGACTTTGAGTGCTTCCCAGGTCATCACTTGACCATGGTTCATATTGTGAATGCTATTCCACCAACCTCTGGCATCTCCTGCCAGATAGTGGGTGGCGAAGAGCACTTTCTCATTTTCATCAACTCCTGCAACTTCTAGGTTGTTCTCCATGGTCTGTAACGAGTCATCAGCATCTAATGGGTTCTCAGATTGGTTGAAGATTGGGGATTGGTGTTCTGAAAGTTTTTGAGGTTGGGTCCCTGGTGATCCTGATTTCCATGCCCTTGGTTGTTGAGAGCCATCTAGGCGATCTGTTGGAGTGTTGCTAAGTTGGCTTGGCGTTCTGCCCTGCTTGCTTCACGGTTTGCGATGAGATTCTGCAAGATCTGCAGCATTGGGTCTTGCGACGAGCTGCTCCCTCCTTGGTTTCCACGAGTCATCTGAAGATTGATATATAGGGGTCTTCTCGAGGTCGGCCACCTTCTTGCGAAGACGGGCGATGGTGCGATCCTTCTTGGCACGCTGGCAGCAAAGAGACTGACGGTCTTGGACAAGCAGTGCGAAAGTCTGGGCCCTTTGGTTGGCAATGGCACGGTTCTGGTTAGCTAACTCTCTGGCATTGTCCAGTTCCTGCTGTCTGTCGTGAAGCAAGAAGTCAAGGTTCTCCACTTGACCCCTCAACTCGGGGTGGCCCGACATTTCCATTGGCAGTCCCATGAAGTCACATCTTGCATAGTGGGCAAAACGAGTTCCTTGGGTCTTGTTGACGCTGAGGGCACATAGACGTGCGAGAGCTTCATGCATTGCCCTGGCTAATCCATCTAGCCAGTTGTTCTCTCTCACGGAGAACTGAATTCTTCTAGAAGTTGGTGCTTCAATGCATCCTCTAAGATCTGCGGTGACTAGCCACTGTAGGTCTCCTCCTGGGGGTCCTGGAAGTTGAGCTCCAAGAAACTCCGGATGTGGGCATCCCAGTAACTCCGACAGTGAATCCAGATCCTTCTCGAAGATCAGCTGACCTCTGTTGCCCAGCTGGTAAAACTTGCTGAACTGGGTCTCCATCTACAAGAATTAAGGATGAGGAAGTTAGTGAGGTGATCAAGTGTGTCAAATTTTAAGTAGTAGTGTAAGAATTTTTGAGGATCATGAAGTTTTTGATAAAGAATCCACAAGGGTAAGAGAGGAGATAGTTTTTCATAAATACTCACTTTGGTTTGGAAACTAAGTTTTTGTTTGACGTCCATTATAACTAGGGTCTCCTATGGTCAGGATGGCTCTGATACCAACTTGTCAACACCCGGATTTTTAATCCCAGATGCCCGTTATGCCATACCTCGCAATCTTGCGAGACATAACGGATTGGATATCACAGTACATCATCCATTACAAACCATACATAAGGTTCTTACACAAATAAGGATCTCATGATCCAGTCTTAATACAACAAGCAGCGGAAATAAAAGATAGCGTAGCGGTGGGGTCCATCTTCAGGGGCACAGGCAATGCTGACGAAGGCAAATAGTCCTAGTTATCATAGCCGTCCTGCTGACCATCATCTTGATAATCTCCTTCATAGCCTGGCCATGATAATAGCCAGGGACAAAAGCCATGAGTACTCTTTAAGTACTCGCAAACTACCACTAACAAGTAGTATAAATCTAAGTTAAAGTGCTAACTCTATGTTTAACTATAAAGTTAAGTTTGAAACCTAAGCTGAGTTCTGAAGCAAACAAAGATAAAGTAAAGTCCTACAACCACTTAGGTTGGGAAGCTATTTTCCTAAACACAACCCTGTTGTGGTCAAGTCAAGATTCCTCATTCTTTTCAAAGTCTTTAGAAAACATCTGACAACGAAACAGTATGGCCATTCCAACTGTCCATAACAGCGGACGCGGCTATTCGAATAGTTTGACACTCTGCAGAGGTGGTACACTTTCACCACAAGATTGATACATCTGTCAGGGATAACCCTGAATCATCATACTTAGTATGCAGATAATCAAACATAACCTTCCCTTTACACACCCTAGTATAAGCACCTCTCATATGAGCATGGCCTCCCAACCATGACCAACAGTCATCTTGGGCACTGCATAGGTGGACAACATTGAGAGGTAGCCTCAGCTCACACCTCTCCCATGAGGGAACTAATACTAATGCATATAAATTTCTAGCTAAGCCTTACACAATTCAGGTAATGTGGTTGTACGGTAAATTTGGAATGGTATCGCATCCGAATCCAACCATCAGTTTTATAAAAGGGTTAAGGCTCATGCCTCAACATTTTCATCAACATCAATCCTTTGCGTTTCTCAACACATGTCAAAACATCTCAATAGAATGACTCATCATTCCAAGGTTTTCATAATTTGTTTTCACCAAGTATTCCCACCTAAAGTGACTCAAGTTTTTGGATCTACTCTAAACTACTAAGTTAAGAGTGTTCACTAAGGTGGTAAAGATGGGTTCAATCTCATGCCATGGAATGACATCTAAAGGGTTCTAATAGGTCAAGTTTTATACTTTTTATGCTACCTTCAAAACAAGTATAGGACTTTGTACAAACTAAGAAGGGTAAAACTTGTAACTAAGACTTGGGGTATTAATAGTCAGAGGGGTGTGATCAAGGCATACTTAGGGCATCTTTGCTAAACCATCTAGTTTGATCCTAGCTTGTTAAACACTAAACTTGCAAGTGCTAGCTTGCATTGTTAAACGTGGCTGGCACTTAGATAGTGCTAACTTGCTAATAGTAGCTTGCATTGTTAATGGTGGCTTGCCTTGGTTGGTGTAGTGATTGAAGTTTTCTTCTTCTTCTTTTTCTTGGTAGAACTCCTCCTCCTCGAAAGCTTGGTCGGTACTATCGTCTATAAATACATAGGGAGTGCACAATCACCAAACAATACTTAACTAGGCTATATAACATTCTAAGACACACAATTGATGATCTATTATCATCACAAGCATCACAAGTTTAAATCAAAACTTTCCTTCTTTTTTATTTTAGAAAAGTAATTTCTACTCATTGAAAAATTAACTAAAATTTAATATTCACCACCAAAATATGGGATCATGTGGACACATGTCCTCACCACATATTCTAACATGTGGGAATGAGATTTAAGGGTTGGATCAATATTACTTTGGTTTAAGTTCATTATTTAATGATTTAAAGTGACTAGAAATGCCTATATAGCATTATTTTGGTACTAGTCCAAAGTCACTGCATGTAAACCTTAATATTATTACATATTTGGATACAAATGGTGAAATGTGATTTTTGAGAGTTGGAAACAACTCAAAAGCTAACTTGGTTGATTTTATAAAAATGTTGCAAGTTGCAAAAGCTTCTATCTTCTTATTTTTATTAGGAGAGATCTATAACTCTAAATGAATTAAATCCAACGGTCTTGGGTAGATTACTTCCATGCCTTTCAGGCAAAATTAGTTTCATGCAATTTGGATATGTAAAACTCACATAATGGATTTTTGAAATACTGGACAGAAACTAGATTCAACTAAAAAGAAAAATCCAGATTTGGATAGGTGGGCTAGCGCGGGAAAAGGAATGGGTCAGCCCAGTGGTGCTCCGCAGCGCGGGGCTCAGCTGACAGGGGGGTCCCGCGTGTCAGCGGTACTTAAAACACGAAATGGTATGCGCGCTGTGGGCCGTGTGATTAGAAGCTAGATCTACGGCTGAGGGTCGTCGTCGACGACGAACAGGTCGCCGGCGAGCTCGAACCCTAGCGGCTCAGTGGGGGTCTGCTGGGGGCGTACCAGGGCTCCAGCGGGGTCGGCGAGGCGGGCAAACGACGTGGAAGACGACGGCGAGGCGAGGCATGGTCACGGTGGAGCTTGGGGTGGTCGAAATCAACGGCGCCCTTCTCCTCCCGAGGCGGCGGCTCCGGCTCCAATTCCGGCGAGCTGCTGCTCCACTTGCTCCGGCTAGAGGTGGGTGAGGTTCAGAGAGGTGAGGGGAGTGGAATGGTGTGGAGAAGAGAGGCTGGGGAGTGCTCCTTTTATAGGCTCGACAGTGAGACCGAGCGGGATGGGCGGTCGACGGTGGCGACATGGCTACGGCGAGGTAGAGGCATGGCTAGGGGTGGCGATCGATGGGCGGTTCCCTGGTGGTGCTCTAGAGCTTAAATGCGGCCGTAGGGGCGGTGGCACGCGGTCGGGGCGAGGTGGCACTCTGTGCGGCAGAAGCGGCGGTGTCCATGGCGCGCGGTGGCTGTGGTGCGTTGGGCGGCGAACGGGCGTGTCTGTCGTGTTCCCTGTGTCGTGGCAGAGCGGTAGGCGCGGGTTGCGGTCGAGCGGTGGCTTGTGCACGCGTGCTGGGTGCGGCACTCTGGCGTGCGCTCGGCATGGTGCGGTGGCACTGGGCGCGATTTGTGCTCGATGGTCCACTGCACTCCTCGGCTCGGGCAAGGGACAGGGGGTGGCGGTGAGCTCCTGGCTACCTCCTAGACATGGAGAGAGAAGAGGGAATGGTCTGCTGCAGCGGGGCAAGGGTTGGCCGGCGAGGCATGGCTCGGCATGGCTTGGCCTTGCCACTAGGGTGTAGTGGATGGGGTGGTAATGGCATGGTTTGATAAAGTGGAGACAGAGGGAGTGTTTTGTGGTCAATTGGGTGGCAAAACCCTGTAGAAATACTGAGCTAGCTAGTTGTGTTTGATTCTGCCTGCCATGTGTTTGATGAAATGGCCGCATGAAAATTCTTTTTGAATTTTGAGTTCAAATTTTTTGAGTGATCTCCCCTAGTGCTAGGCAGTCTCTGGTTGCAAGGGTTTTGAAAGCGGAGCTCAAATAGATGGGTTTTGAAATAGGGGTGATCTATGCATATGCATTAGATTCAATTTTCCAATGCAATTTAATATAAGTAACAGAATGTTTTTAGCAGATCCAAAGGTGGGCCTTGGTACCTCATTATGTGTACTAGCAAGGGGTACAAAGATCAAGAATTGTTTCTGTTAAAATTTGAGTACTAGGAATAGCCAAAGTAGGCATGAGAGTTAAATTTGCCAAAATGACCATTCCTCCTTTTTAATTCTTTTTGATTTGATTTTCTTTAGGAAAAGTTTTGGAATGATGTAGATGATGTTTAAATCACCTAAGAAACATTTTACAAGCATTGGGTCACTCAATCATGGCAATTCAAACAACTCCTAAATTAAATGCACACATATATGAATGCTTTCATATTAACTTTGGAAAAGTTTTTGGTTAACCCCAAATTTGATTGATTTGATCTTGATAAGCTTGGATTGAAGTTTTGGGATGTTACACGCCCGCCCGTACCAGGTGGCGCCAGCTTCACCTTGTCAAACCCTACAACTTTTATGTAAATGCCTATATATTTTGAGGCTCCAGCCGCCGGCCAGAGGGCTGCCATTCTCAGATTGCATCACAACACCCCCAAAGGAGATCCACACCATTGTTCATCACTTCCACCATCCATCCCTCCACTAGCCATAGCCATTGCTTTGTACTTTTAGATCTCCCTGTGATTTGGCGACCATTGTAAGAACATTTGATTTCAATCTAAGTATTTTCATGATGTTTTCTATCTCCTATCTATTTCTTATGAGTGAGTAGTCCTCACGGGCTACGGGTTGGAGAGAAACCTCGTAACAATTATGTGCATCTAGATCATGGGAGATTTGTATTTTGTTTGGATTCGTGATTTGTATCTTTTGTTTCTTCATCTCTCACCTCGATCTCTAGAATTGTAGGCACCCAAGATCCCATAGATTGATAAAGGTTTGACGTGAGATACTTGGCTAGTGGCGATCTCATAGGAAACTCAGTGACAGAAAGGGAAGTATGGTCTTCGCTTAGCGCCCCATTCGGGATCAACAACAACATCACCACTTAAAGCTTTAATCTGTGTTTACACTTAATAATCGTTTGCAACCCGTGGCTTTGGTGTGTTCTCGGTTGGATAAAAGTCTATTGCTATGCCCGCTGCATCACAGGGGCTCTAGAATATTAGGATGTGTTGCCCACAAAAGATTATCTCAATACAAACACTATACATGACTATGCTTATTATTATCTTTCATCCCATTTGATGTGCAGCTGCAGGTGGATCTTCAACCCTGGCCTATCTCCATCCATTGATTCAACCCCATTATAAAGTAAACTAGATTGGTCCGGTTAAATCAGGTCAAACGAACAAACAAAGTCTTGTAGACATGTCCTTTCTTATTACCTTTTAGCAATGCTTTCCAAGGTTCGATTAAACCTAGGTCTTCTAGGGAAAAAGCTATTATACTACATCCTTGAATCAGGATCGAAGGTATCACCTGTCAATCGTTGGAAGCCCTTAGCCAGAACCAAGGGTGGGAACGGGGCTTCTTCCTCATAGGCGGCAGAGTAGTTTGTTTATTCTAGAAATGTGTAACGACTGATGTAATGTGTCGTTGTTGGTCAAGACAAATGCATTTTTGCATAAGTGATGTAATCATAATTCGAGTGGTTTGATGTATTTCTAGTAGACTCGTATTGACTCGTGGAGTCGGTCGTTATTGATGTATGATGTTTTGCGTGACACGTTCGGGGTCGTTGTACGAGTCCCTAAGCATATTTTGTTTGTGATTGGGTCACGCACGTGTGATTAGAGGGGACTTGGTGTTTTTTCAGCTGTGAGTAGTTTAGGTCGACTTGCCTTGACCAGGGGGGCAGTCGTGTGGTCCTCCAAGGACTACTCTGTAATTTATATTTCCACAAGGCGCGTGCGGTTTCGATGGTCGAGTCCCCGAGCATGTTACTTGGACGTTCGAGTCATAAACCCAATGTTAGCAAGGACGTGTAGCGTTGGTTTATTAGCGGGTCTCTTCTCTTGTCCCGATGGGCCAGTCGTGTGGCGACTCCAGGGGTGGATCTCACTCTAGCGTTTTCCTAGACAAGCCAAGCCTCGATTAGCGGGGGCTCATCTGTAGTACTTAACCATGTGAGGTGCCTTGCCCGAGGTTGAGGGAGATAGGGTGATATGGGAAGCACGGCCAATCATCTTGGCTCGGAAAGCCAGTCGAGCGAGGCAACTCTAATAGTGGGTCTTGCCTGGCGTTTTTTGTGGACAACACAAGACTCGAGTGACCTCTATGCCCTTGGGTCGCACTACTTGACCATGTCGATACACGCTTCCAAGGGTTGATGATGGCGAATAGCTCAGTTTATGAGAGTGAGTGTGTGTGAGCACGAAGATAGGCGAGTTGGCGCATTTGTGGTGAGAGACACATCCTTATTGATATTCAGCATTGTGGTTTACAAGTTTTAGTTATATGTACAGAAGTTGCAAAGTAAGTTGACGTTCCATGGACGCTCGATGTCGAGCTTGCCATCACCGCGGACATCGATGAGGTAGTAGGCGTCGTTGCTCAGTACCTTGCTGATGGCGAATGAGCCTTCCCATGGACTCGCACCTTCCAGGAAGGCGACAACGTCCTATGCCTCATCTAGGACAATAAGGGGATGCACAAGCTCTCCCCCATGGGAAGGCCCATTCACCACTCGATGGTTGTGGTAGCGGACATGGGCGGAGCTAGCTCCCGGCGACCCCAGGCAGCTGCCCGGGCTTAGCTGGAGCATTTTCACTATGCATCTTGTTAAATAAATGGATTATTAGTGAGGTTTAGCTTGGAAAAATCTGGCCAGTGGCGCTAGGAATAGGCCTTGCCCGGGCTCCTGCAGCGAGCTAGCTCCGCCACTGGTAGCGGAGGAGTCCTTTCCGGTAGATCGCCGTGCATGAGCAGGCTAGGTCGCATGCCTCATTGAGTCTATTTTGATAGGAGACTTCATTGTCTTCCTCCGCATAGTTGACGACTCGGGGCGAGTCGTGTTCAAGGTCGGTTGGCATGATCGCTTCGATGCCATACACCATGAAGAAGGGGTGAACCATGTTGACCTATTGATGGAGGTGCAAATGCCCTAGAGCATAGTGGGGTGCTCTTTGACCCAGGACCCTGGCATCCGCTCGAGGGGGACTTGCAGTCATGGCTTAAGGTCGTGGATGATGCTCTAATTGGCGCACTCAGCTTGGCCATTCGATTCTGGGTGGGCGACCGAGGCAAGGTCTCCCATGCTCTTCATAGAACTCTGCCATGGCACCTTTGGCGAAGTTGGTGCCATTGTCAATGATGATGTTGTGCGGGTAGCCGTACTGATAAATGAGCTTGTAGAGGAACTTGGTGGCTGTTTTCTCGTCGCATTTCTTGATGGGCTTCGCCTCGACCCACTTCGTGAACTTGTCAACCGTGACTATGAGGTGGGTGTAGCCGGATATAGTGGTTTTGAATCTCCCCACCATGTTGATGCCCCATACGACGAATAGCCATGTGATGGGGATGGTCTTCAGTGCCAACCCAGGTACGTGCATCTGGTTGGCGTATTTCTGGCACCCGACGCAACATTGGACGAGGTTGACTGCTCGGCATGGGCGGTGAGCCAGTAGAAGCCGTGGAGCATGGCGTTGGAGACTAGCGACCATGCTCCGGCGTGGTGGCCATAGTCACCGGACTAGAGATCGTGGATGATCTTGCAGCCCTCCTCTGGTGGAATGCAGCATTGGAAGACGCCATACATGCTACGCTTATATAGTTGTCCATTGATCAGGATGAGTGACTTGCATCGTCGTACGATCATGCGTGCCTCGGTCTCGTCCTTGGGCAGGATCTTGTGCTCGAGGTAGGCGATGTATGGTCCGTCCAGTCGCTCATCTCCGTGACGATGGCGACTACCACGGTGTCGGGGTTCAGCGAGATCCCGATGTCGATCTCTTTGGGAGGAGATACAGAGGGGCGGTCGATGATGTCAAGGAAGATTCCTAGCGGGGGCACCTGACAAGATGAGACGATTCGCGAGAGTGTGTCGGCCTCCTCGTTCTTTTGCCGGTCGATCCACTCGATGGAGTGTCCGACAAAGTAGCCGCCAAGCTGGTCCACCACCCTATGGTACGCGATCATGTTGGGGTCGATGGCATCACAGGTGCTAGTGATCTGGCTGGTGACAAGGTGGAAGGCGCCGTAGTACTTCAGCCAATTGACGCTCATTTCCCTGGCGGCTTGCATGCCATGTAGTAGCGCCTCGTACTTGGCCATGTTGTTGGTGCAAGGGTTAAGTTGATCTACATCACATAGCAGAGCTTGTCTCCTTTGGGGAAGATGAGGACGATGCCAGCGCCGGCGCCCTCAGGGTTCTTGGACCCGTCGAAGTACATGGTCTAGCAGTGTTAGTGTGGCAGCAGCTCGGGCTGCTATGCCTCTTCCCAATCGACAAGGAAGTTGACTAGGGCTTGCGACTTGATGGCCCTCCATGGCTCGTACTTGATGTTGTGGATGCTGATTTTGATGGCCCACTTGGCGACCCGCCCGGTCGTGTCGCTATTGTGAATGATGTCTTCCAGCAGGGTGGACAAGACCATGATCGGGTGCTCTTGGAAGTAATGCGGGAGTCGTTACTGTGCCCAGAACACAGCGTATACCAACTTTTGGTATTGTGGGTATCGCTACTTGGAGTCGGTGAGTACCTCGCTGAGGTAGTACACCAGCCGCTGAGTGGGGCGTTCCTTGTCTTTCTCTCATCATTCCACAACCATGACGGTGCTGACAACTCGATTGGTGGTGGCAACATACATTAGCATCAACTCCTTGTCGGTGGGTGTGACGAGCACCGGGGCCACGAGTAGGACCTCTTTTAGCACGGTGGGTGCATTTTCAGCCTCGCTGATCCACTCGAACATGGGTGACTTGCGGGGGAGGCGGTAGAGAGGCATTGCCTTCTCGCTGAGTCGGAGGATGAAGTGACATAGAGACACCACTCGCCATGCTAGCTTTTGCATGTCACATAGGAATTCGGGCTTGCCGAGTCAGGTGATGGTGTCGATCTTGGTGGGGTTCGCCTCAATTCCTCGCTTGGAGATGACATACCCGAGGAGTGGCCCAGTGGGCATGCCACACGTGCATTTTTCTAGGTTGAGATTGATGTTGTACTTCCGCAGATTCGCGAAAGTCTCGGCCAGGTTGACGAGCAAGTCGATCTGGCAAGTCGACTTTACCACCATGTTGTCGATGTAGATGTGGATGTTGCAGCAAATTTGGCTTGGTAGGTCGCCCCGGCGTTCTTGAGGCCGAATGTCATGGAAGTGTAGCAGAAGGCTCTGAATAGCATGATAAAATCCGTTTTCTCCTCGTCCTAAATGGCTATATTGATCTGGTTGTAGCCAGAGTACGTGTCAAGGAAGCACATCAACTCGGACCTCGTGGTTGAGTCGATTATTTGGTCGATTCGCGGGAGTATGAATTCCTCCTTTGGGCAGGCGAGATTGAGGTTGGTGTAGTCGATACACATCCTCCAGGTCTTCTTCTTCTACAGTACTAAGACTAGGTTTGCCAGCCACTTGGAGTACTTGATGGGTCAAAAGAACCCTGCAGCGAGTAGCTGCTGCACCTCTTCGGAGATTGCACGACGACGCTCTTCTTTGAAGGGTTGTAGTGGTTGCTTGACAGGTCACACCTTAGGATTGGTGTTTAGTTTGTGCTCAGTGAGTTTCCTCAGCACACAGGGCATGTCAGATGGCTTCCATGCAGAGATGTCATGATTCTCACGGAGGAACTCGATAAGCATGCTTGCCTATGCGGGGCTCATGTTGGTTCTTGCGGTGATCTTCTGGCTCGAGTCGCCAGGTACGAGCTCGACGGTTCGGCTGTGCGTGGAGGCCTTGAAGGATGCTGGCATGGAGCTTGTCGTGGTGGGCTTCTTCAGGATCGTTGGTTCATCCTTGTTGATGTCACTCGCGTATTTGGTGAGTTCATCAGCGGGGTTCGCCTCCTCAGTGATGATGGCGTTAGAGAGCTTTGCACCATTGTCCTCGCACTCAAGGGCCATGTCGGGGTCGCCGTGCATGGTGCTCATGCCTTGTGGGCCTAGGATATTCATCATGTTGTAGGTGTAGTGGGGGAATCCATGAATATGGTGAATGCATGTCGCCCCCGCATGCAGTGGTATGGGCTGCGGAAGTTCGCCATCTCGAAGACGATTCGCTCTGTGCAAAAGTTGGTGGGGTCCTGAAAGTGACTAGTAGCATCGCCTTGTCGATTGGGTATGCCTTTCAGCCTGGAACAATGTCGTGGAAGGTGCAAAGGGTCGATTCGACCATCGACTGTGGGATTTGCAATCACTGGAATGTATCTAGGTACATGATGTTAATGGAGCTTCCCCCGTCCATCAGGGTCTTGTGGAGCCAGTAGTCATCCACTTTGGGCTTGATGACCAGGGCGACTCGCCCTGGGTAATCGATCCTAGGCGTGTGGTCCTAGCGGCTCCAGGTGATGGTGTGCTACGACCAGTTGAGGTAGCATGGGACGTCGACTTGGATCACCGGGTTTATGATGACTGCTCGGGCAAGTACTTTCTTCTCACACTTTGTTCCTATGCCAGTGAAGGTGTGTAGTGAGACGGCCACATTGCCGAAAGCACCGGTGTTACCGTTATCTCTTGGAGGCTCATTGTTGGGGCTCTCCCTGGCGCGCCTTTCCTTCTCGATCTCTTTGAGAGAGTGGTAGTCAGCAGTGGTATGGGTGGCGGGCTTCCCTTCCCTATTGTGGTAGACATAGGGTTGGTTGAGGAGCACCGCAGGATCGAATTTTGGCCTCGCGGTGATCTAGCTGTGGTAACTGCCTCCATCGCGGCTGAAGTTTTTGGGGTTGCACTGCCCGTAGTTGGTGTTGGTGATGAAGTCGGTCCTGCCGTCACCGCATCATTTGCCTGTATGGCGAGTGTTGTCGTAGCATAGCTTGTGGTGCCTGCCGATGTCATGGCCGCCGACGCGGCGTCTTCCACCCGACTCGTCATCCGAGTATTGGTTTGGATCTTCCTATGCGTAGCACTTGGCGATCTCGAGGAGGTCCGGGATGTTTTCAAGCGTCCGACAAACCCTCTTGATCTTGGCGACTAGAGTTTCGTATCGACACGCGTTCTTGAACCAGTGGATCATGGCGTCTTGGTGGATGCTGGAGGCGTTGATCGATAGGTCCTGCCAATGCTGGACCTAGTGGCGGGTCAACTCACGTGGTCGCTAGATGCAGCATTCCAGGTCTCAATGGTGGTGGCGCATGTGGAGGAACCCTCAAAGTGCTTGATGAAGGCTTCCCGCATCTCCTCCCACAAGTCGATGTTGTTCCGAGGGAGGGTGTTGATCCATTGGTGAGTTGCTCCCTCCATCATTAGGGAGAGGTAGCAAGCAGCGAGTAGGTCTGTGTGACTGATGGTCCCCATCGCCATGAGGTATGTATCGATCCATACTGTTGGGTCGATCATGCGGTCATACTTCTCGATTTCCTTTGGCCCCTTGAAGTTGGAGGGGTACCTTTCACCTCGGACCACTGGTCCGAAGCACTGCGGGTTGATTTGGCTGAGGGAGCCCCTAGGCTTGGGCTCGTGGTCACCACAGTTGGAGAGGGTGTGACACAGGTCATGCGACTGGAAAGCTCGCCAGGCCTAGTTGGCGATGATGTGGGTTCACGTGTCAATCGGCTGACCATTGGCAGCGACCATGTTGTTCACTGGTCGCGGCTCGTTAGTGGAGTTTGCAAGGTTTGCTACACGCGACTATAGATGTTGTGGCTCGGGTGGTGGGAAGTTGATGGCGTTGGCAATCGTTCGTTTGTCGGGGTAGTTGTTGGAGGCGACACGACTACCAGTCGAGCGAGAGTACATTCGTCACCGCAGGTCAATTTCCGTGGCTTGCTGCTGCACCGCTCTGGCGAGCAGGGCCTGAGGGTACTTGACTTGCAGCATGCCCTCACCCATGAGGTTAAGGTTGGCGACTATGGCTTGTCCTGCAATGACATTGTCCATCAAGGTCGAGTAGAGTGGGAGTCCGTTGGCCTCGATCTCTTGTGGCGCGATCATGATCAGCGGCTGCTCCAGAGGATGTGAGCAGCGGGGTGGTGGTGGAGCTCCATGTGTGGTCACCCTAGCAGTCGGGCGGCTACCGCCTGGTACCACAATGTGGCAGTACTCGAGCTCGGCCGTGCATGCGGAGTCGCGTTCAGCATCGAAGTTCAGGTTGCGGCCTTGATTGGTAGGGTTGAGGTGGTGATACATTGCAAATGTATCTATAATTTTTGATGTTCCATGCTTGGTTTTATCTACTTTCTTGTGTTTTGTCCACACTTTGGAGTACTTTTCATATGATTTCTTGGACTAACCTATTAAAAAAGAGCCACAATGTCGGCTGCCTATTTTCTGCTGTTTTTGGTTCCAGGAAGTCAGAAAATGAATATTTTCGGAATTGGATGGACAAAATCCAAAGTTATTATTTTATCGGGAGACATCTAGAGTCTAAATACGAGACGGAGAGGGGCTGAGGCCTGACCACACCACCTGGCCACGCAGCCAGGCCTGGCCCGCGCCAGGGGGTGGTCTGGCCACCCCAGGCACCCCCTCGATCTCTCCTTCTACCTATATATTGCCTCTAATACGGAAACCCTAAGTACCCAATCAAAATTCCACGAAAGAGTCGGTAGCCGCCGTCATCTCCATCCCTAGATCGGGAGGGATCTGAAGATCTTCCCGGCACCCTGTTGGAGAGGGGAATTCACCCTGGAGGCCTTCTTCATCATCATGCAAGCCTCCGGTGTGATGCGTGAGTAGTTCATCTCTGGACTATGGGTCCATGTAGTAGCTAGATGGCTGGTTCTCCTCCTTTGTGCTATCATGTCTAGATCTTGTGAGCTCCGTTCATGATCAAGATCATCTATTTGTAATTCTGCATGTTGTCTTTGCGGGGATCCGATGAATATTGAGATGCTATTTCAGATTGATTATTGATTCTATCATGTCTTTGTTATTTGTTATCTTGCATGCTTTCCGTTGTTAGTAGCTATCTTGGCCAAGTAGATGCTAGCAACTCCAAGAGTTAGTATTTATGCTCGATAGTGGGTTCATGCCTCTGGTAATCTAGGGAAGTGACCGAAATCTCTAAGGTACTAGATGTGTTGTTGCTACTAGGGAGAAAACAACAATCCTTTGTTCATAGAACAATCATATTGTTTACTTTACACGGAATTCATAAAGCAATAATATGTTGCTTGCAACTTAATACTGGCGGGGGTTCGGATGATAACCTGAAGGTGGATTATTAGTCATAGATGCAGTTGGATGGCGGTCTATGTATAATGTTGTAATGCCCAATCAAGTCTCAAAGGAGTCAAGATGATTAGTATATGCTTGTATGCTTTCTCGATGTTTGTCAATTGCCCCGCTGTAATTTGTTCACCTAGCATGTTATCTATCTTAAGGAGAGCCACCTCTAGTGAACTATGGACCCCGGTCCTTTCTTTTACATACAATCTATAAACTGTTTACTGCTTTGTGTTACTTTCTACAAACTATTACTTCCTTCCATTAGATACGTTTAATCCTTTGTTTTCAGCAAAACCGGTGAGATTGACAACCTCATCGCAAGTTGGGGACAGAGTTCTATGGTTGTGTTGTGCAGGTCTCCACGTTGCTACTTGCACCGGTAGTGCGCCCTGCCAACGTTCAGCTAGCAACACCTTTGGGGTGTTTCCTTGCTCCTACTGGATTGATAACCTTGGTTTCGTACTAAGGGAAAACTTGCTGCTGTGCTCATCATACCTTCCTCTTGGGGTCCCCCAATGAGCTCGATATATTTTGGGCCATCATGTGGCTCCTAATGCGGAATTGGTGGTAGAGCAACAGCTCTTGCGCCATTTGCTACTTGATACCTTTGATTCGGATTCATGGATGTAGTATAATAGCTTTTTCCCTAGAAGACCTAGGTTTAATCGAACCTTGGAAAGCAATGCTAAAAGGAGATAAAAGGGACACATCTACAAGACTTTGTTTCTTTTTTTACCTTAGTTTACCGGACCAATCTAGTTTACTTTTAGTCCAACCGAGTGCACCACGAAGCAATGGGCTACAAATGATTATTAAGTGTAAAACATAGACTAAAGCATTAAGTGGTGATGTTGTTGCGATCCCGAATGGGTCGGTAAATGAAGATTGTACTACCCTTTCTGTCACTGGGGTTCCTATGAGATGCTGGGTTAGTCATTTTGCTACTGGAAGAAAATAAAAACGAGTGGAAATATGATGCTGGACACGATTCTGGTGCTGATTGTCTCGGCGATGCAGAGTACACGAAGCTAGGAAAATTGGCACCGAGGAAGAGAAAGAAGGCAGGAAATGAAGAAGCCAGTGGACGTGAAGGCTTGGCACCCAGGCTGGGGAAGAAGGCTACTGGCAATGAAGATGCGTAGTAATGTGTTGAACTTGAACCTATATATGCAATTCGGTTAAATTTTGGAGCTCTATGTGTGGAACTTTGTGGGGCGAAACAATCTATCCATGTTCTCGAAGTAAAATGTACTGCGGCTTAGGGTTTGGAAATGCCTGAGTCAGTAGTTGAATCCTAAATTGTGATTGTGCCACTACTATCTGAAAACACGCAACACCAGTTCCACGATTGCTGAGGGGCAGGAGGTCTCCAAATTCGATGGAATGTAAATGTCACAGAAAAAAATTATTATAGCTTCTACACTCCACGAAGCAACAACTTATTTTAGCTGCTGCACAACGACATGGCAACATAAACAGCAACGTCCACCGATAATTCCCAGATGATGAGGAAATCGGTACCACTTTCTGGCCTACTCTTGAGCCCGTCTATCTCACCGCCTCCCTGTTCCTGCATCCCCTGCATATGGCGAAGCTCCCGGATCTCTAGTAACCAGGTGTACGTGCTTCCACTTTATAAATTGTGGTTGTGATATTTGCATGCGGCACAATCCATGTAGATTACGTTTAAACAAATCACCAATGTCAGAATAACACCATAATCGGACAAAAGGAAGTAATGCAGGGTTAAGACAGATTAACGGGCGACCAATGTTTTTCTCCTAGGACTCTAGGACCACTAGTTCAGACTGCTAGGTCAACAAGTACTACTATTAGAACTTAAAAGATCATGGAGCTCAAGCTAAATAGAACTAGTTATCACACATCTCCTTGATCTTCCTAATCTTAGCTCGATGGCATCTTCCTGGGAGAGCAAGGATCGAATTGTCTGCTCCTTCCTTTTAGCATCTTCCTTAAACAGCTTCAATTATTTCTCTGCATTTATCCTCATGCACTTGTCAATATTCGTAGTTGTGAACTGCAGGACTTTGGCCTGGTGAAGATCATTCCTTGCTTGAGTCAGTTCTTGCTCTGCTTTAGCCTTCAGGGCCAATGTCACGTCCCTCTCCTTATCAACTTTGCTAACCTTGTCTTACACCATCCTGAGATCTCGGTTAAGCTTGGTTGTGTCAACTGGATCCCATAGCTTCATCTCAACACTATCAAGAAGTGAGCTGACTATGGATTCTTTCAACTCAACAGTCATATCCCATAGTTTGTCCAGAGTTTTCTGCAACGATTTGGGCCACGCTGGATCTACCCATTTGACAACACCGCAACTTCTGCCTTGCATCATTGCACGATATCCTTAACACCGTAAAAACCTCCTGCCCGCGTTTCGTCCTTCGAACACTACAAATTTAGCGGGCACATATCCATGTTTACATAGCGGAGGACTGTCTTCGTCTGCTAAACCATGATAGTCGGAGTCGTACAACATCTGGTTGGCCTAGCACATCATACGCACATGAGTAAATAGAGTAGATCTAGCTCAAAATAGATAATTGGCCACAGATGATAGAGATAGAGATGAGATGACTCACATCGAAATCACTGTCCCTGTCGTCACAACGTGTTTCCTCACTGTCTCCCCTTGAGCCCAGCGAGAGGGGTGTGGGGGACTGGGGTGGCTGCGGGAGAGATAGTTGGAGGCGCCATCGACTTGCGTCTACGGCAGGATGGGAGAGAAGTGAGGAAAGTGGCTTCGAGGGGAAGAAATAGAAGTATGGGGAGGAAGAGAAGTAAAGGGGGTGTGACACTGGCATATGGCCCACGACCTCGTGACTCGTGACACTCGCAAAAGGGAGCACCTGGTGTTGCCAATTTATCCAGAGCAAGCGGGCAGTAAGCGTGGCCAATCATGTCGCAAAACAGCCTACTCGTGGATCGCTCTATTCTTGGACGGAGTGGTCGCTAGAACCCAATTAGCTCCTGGTAAGCAAAAGTCTCTTGGGGTTCGCACGTTTGTGTTGAATTATATTTTTTGTTTTATTTACTCTGTAGATATTGGGCAGTTATGCAACAGTCCTATTTCTTTGACAGAAGTGCCGCAAGGTTAGAAACATGACTACTGGGTTAGTCATTTTGCTACTGGAAGAAAATAAAAACGAGTGGAAAGATGATGCTGGACACGATTCTGGTGCTGATTGTCTCGGCGATGCAGAGTAAGTGAAGCTAAGAAAATTGGCACCGAAGAAGAGAAAGAAGGCAGGAAATGAAGAACCCAGTGGACGTGAAGGCTTGGCAGCCAGGCTGGGGAAGAAGGCTACTGGCAATGAAGATGCGTAGTAATGTGTTGAACTTGAACCTATATATGTAATTCGGTTAAATTCTGGAGATCTATGTGTGGAACTTTGTGGGGCGAAACAATCTATCCATGTTCTTAGAGTAAAATGTACTGTGGCTTAGGGTTTGGAAATGCCTGAGTCAATAGTTGAATCATAAATTGTGATTGTGCCACTACTATCTGAAAACACGCAACACCAGTTCCACGATTGCTGAGGGGCAGGAGGTCTCCAAATTTGATGGAATGTAAGTGGCACAGAAATAAATTATTTAAGCTTCTACACTCCACGAAGCAACAACTTATTTTAGCTGCTACACAACGACATGGCAACATAAACAGCAACGGCCACCGATAATTGCCAGATGATGAGGAAATCGGTACCACTTTCTGGCCTACTCTTGAGCCTGTCTATCTCACCGACTCCCTGTTCCTACATCCCCTGCATATGGCGAAGCTCCCGGATCTCTAGTAACCGGGTGTACGTGCTTCCACTTTATAAATTGTGGTTGTGATATTTTCATGTGGCACAATCCATGTAGATTACGTTTAAACAAACCACCAATATCAGAATACCACCATGATCAGACAAAAGGAAGTAATCCAGGGTTAAGACAGATTAACGGGTGACCAATTTTTTTCTCCCAAGACTCTGGGACCACTAGTTCAGACTGCTAGGTCAACAAGTACTATTATTAGAACTTAAAAAATCATGGAGCTCAAGCTAAATAGAACTAGTTATCACACATCTCCTTAATCTTCCTAATATTAGCTCGATGCGCATCTTCCTAGGAGAGCAAGGATCGAATTGTCTGCTCCTTCCTTT
This sequence comes from Avena eriantha, assembly GCA_910589775.1. Classification (NCBI taxonomy): domain Eukaryota; kingdom Viridiplantae; phylum Streptophyta; class Magnoliopsida; order Poales; family Poaceae; genus Avena; species Avena eriantha. The sequence goes on from OU342741.1 coordinate 379,470,041, forward strand.
TAGCATCTTCCTTGCACAGCTTCAATTATTTCTCTGCATTTATCCTCATGGACTTGTCAATACTCGTAGTTGTGAATTGCAGGACTTTGTCCTGGTGAAGATCATTCCTTGCTTGAGTCAGTTCTTGCTCTGCTTTAGCCTTCAGGGCCAATGTCACGTCCCTCTCCTTCTCAACTTTGCTAACCTTGTCTTACACCATCCTGAGATCTTGGTTAAGCTTGGTTGTGTCAACTGGATCCCATAGCTTCATCTCAACACTATCAAGAAGTGAGCTGACTATGGATTCTTTCAACTCAATAGTCATATCCCATAGTTTGTCCAGCGTTTTCTGCAATGATTTGGGCCACTCAGGATCTACCCATATTACAACACCGCAACTTCTGCCTTGCATCATTGCATGATGTCCTTAACACTGTAAAAACCTCCTGCCCGCATTTCGTCCTTCGAACGCTACAAATTTAGCGGGCACATATCCATGTTTACATAGCGGAGGACTGTCTTCGTCTGCTAAACCATGATAGTCGGAGTCGTACAACATCTGGTTGGCCTAGCACATCATACGCGCATGAGTAAATAGAGTAGATTTAGCTCAAAATAGATAATTGGCCACAGATGATAGAGATAGAGATGAGATGACTCACATCGAAATCACCGTCCCTGTCATCACAACGTGTTTCCTCGTTGTCTCCCCTTGAACCCAGCGAGAGGGGTGTGGGGGACTGGGGTGGCTGCGGGAGAGATAGTTGGAGGCGTCATCGGCTTGCGGCTACGGCAGGATGGGAGAGAAGTGGGGAAAGTGGCTTCGAGGGGAAGAAAGAGAAGTATGGGGAGGAAGAGAAGTAAAGGGGGCGTGACACTGGCATATGGCCCACGGAACTCGTGAGTCGTGACACTCACAAAAGGGGAGCACCCGGTGTTGCCAATTTATCCAGAGCAAGCGGGCAGTAAGCGTGGCCAATCATGTCGCAAAACAGCCTACTCGTGGATCGCTCTTACGAAGACCATCCCAATCTTCCAAGCGCCCTGATAAAACGGTATGTAATAATCGTCATGCAGAACAATTGCGTTAGGGCATGCCTTCTAGAAGACTCAGTCTAACAGTCACCTTTGGGGGCTAAGGTTAGGGCTCTCCTAAGGTTAGGATCCATATGTGGTTTATGAGAAGAACACACATGCAGTGACACTGGTGGATCCATATGTGGTTTGTGAAAAGAACACACATGCAATGAACACTGCTAGATCCATATGTGGTTTGTGAAAAGAACACACATGCAACGAACTCTGGTGGATCCATATGTGGTTTGTTTAAAGAACAGAGATGCAATGAATCTAGCTGTGGTTACTGAAAAGAACACACATTTCAATGACACTGGTGGATCCATATGTGGTTTGTGAACATAATAGACATGCAATGACTCTAGCTGTGGTTTATTAAAAGAACACACATGCAATGACAGTGGTGGGTCCATGTGGTTTATGAAAAGAACATACATGCAATGACACTTCTGGATCCATATGTGGTTTATGAAAAGAACATACATGCAATGACACTAGTGGATCTATATGTGGTTTATAAAAAGAACAGACATGCAATGACTCTAGCTATGGTTCATGAAAAGAACACACATGCAATGACACTGGTGGATCCATATGTGTTTTAGGAAAAGAACACACATCCAATAACACTGGTGGATCCATATGTGTTTTGCGAAAAGAACACACATGCAATGACTCTAACTATGGTTTATCAAACGAACATGTGACGAGGGTTAAACTCATCAATGCCCATTGTTATTTTTTTAAGGTAAAACAGTAGGGATAACCCCACTGCAATTTTTTCTATTATATAAAAGTTATGGTATTTACATACAAGTCTAAGGGTCTATGGAAAGAGAGAAAAAAACATAGTCACCTCAAAAAGGGCATCAAACTTTCTACATTATCTCTGATCTAATTGTTGGCTCAACCAAGCATTGAATTTCTCCTGGTGCTTTCTTTTGATTCTGTATTGCACCCATCTCATCTCTTTATAGAAAATTGTCTTCCATACCTCAAGTGTCGGTCTTTTATCATTAAATTTTTTCTCATTTCTGCAAATCTAGATACCCCAAGCAGCTAAGATAATAATCTCCATTGCAAATGGTAAGTGCGGTTTGGTTTTAATGTCTGATAATGCCTCCAATCCTGATAACTCAGTTGCTCTGTTTGTGCATATGTGTTCCCAGCAAAGTTTTGCAAAGGGGCAATCCCAAAATAAGTGGATCACCGATTCTTCCAAAGGGCAATTTAGGATTGCACAATTATAGTTTGATAGAGTAAATTGTTTCCTTCTCGGTAAGTTTCTTGTATTTAATCTATCTAGAAGCAAGAGCTAGAAGAAAAAATTGTGTTTGTTCGGGCAAGAGGACGCCCATAGCCAAGAGAAATGTGGCGGTGTAGGGGAATATCCAATCATAGAAGAGTAAGCCTTTTTGACTGTAAATCTATCAGATCCCCAAATATAACTCCATCTATCAAGTTCATCTTCTTGTAGGGTTGGTAGGATCTCATGGCAGATATCTTCAAGGATTGAAATTTCAGAGTATGCTTGTTGAGAAAGAGGTAGATGAATCCTCCAAGTATTTAGCATGTAAAAATTCTTGAACACAGATATTTGAAGACTTTGCAAAGGACAATAGGTGTGGAAATTTGTTCTTTAAACATTCATCTTGCCAGAGATCAGACCAGAAAAAAGCAGATTTCCCAGATTTCAAGTTGCATCTAGCCATGGCTTTAAAAGTGTCAATTAATTTAATATGAGATTTCCACCAGAATGATCCCTCCATACCACTTCTAGGTAATTTCCCATTCTGATAATAAGTTTCCCAAATGAGGTGAACCCAAGGGATATCATGATGGTTGTAGAATTTGTCCAAGTTTTGTAGGAGAAGGGCAGTATTTTGAATGGTGAGATCCAGAACCCCTAGACCCCCTTGATTCTTAGGTCTGCAAATCTTATCCCATGACACCAGAGCCTGACCCTTTGCTTGAACATCTTCAGTCTTCTTTCTCCAGAGGCAGTGTCTCATTTATTCTATGATATGTTCTTTGATGGCAACAGGCACATCTAGGAAGCTCATAAAGAACAAAGGGAGTGAGGATAATAATTTAACCAATTGAAGTTTTCCTCCATAGTTCAAAAAATCAGCTATACCACATAATCTTATTTACACTCTTTGTACAATTGGTAGAAAATGCCCATTGTTATGGACTTGGGTTTTGGATAAGGAGGGAGCGCTGGAGGCATCAATCGGCTAGCAAACAAGCACATAGGGATGCAAGGTCTACCTAGGTTTAGGCCTCGTAGAGGTCCCTACTCCTGCTTGTCTTCTCTTAGAATTATCGAGGGAGTCGAAAGTTACAGTGGGTGCGCAGATGCAATCTGGCGATGGTAGTGGAAACAAAGGTTGTGATTGTCCTCCTCGCTGCCCCCTCCTAGCCTTTATATAGATATGCTAGGTCTCAGGTAGGAGATCGAGTCGGTTACAAGTTAGGGTTTGTCCCTTTAAACTTTCTATCTTAAGCTTCGAGTTGTGCTGCAAGCAATCGGAGTCTCCGTAGGTCACCCGAATCCTGGATTGGGCCCTGGTAACGCCGTGGGCTCCTATCATATCTGGGCCGTATATACCAAACTAAATTACATGTAGGGTATACCCATGTCGGTAGCCCCCGAGTGTCTAGTGGAATCGTAGATTCGAGTGGAGACTTCATGAAGTCTTTTTCGAGTGCATAGCTGAGCATATTTTTGAGTGTTTTGATTGACGTCATAGAGATTGTTGATATACGTGTCTGATTCATCTGATGCATCGGGATCAGTTAACTGCCTTAGGGTAAAACAACGCAATCTACTCAAACTCGAGTCCCCGAACTCGAATTTAGAAAAGTGCTGGTGTAATTCGACTTAGGCCGCGGAGGTCTTACAGGAGTCAAATCCCAGAGTGTAAGTGTGAGCACTCGACGCGTCCGTCAAGGCGTATTTCATCGTACCTATAGGCACGGATATTTTCTGGTAGAGCGTAGCAGATGCGTTGCCATGCCTTATTCAGGTCTTATCTTCATGCTGTAAGCGCGGCATCTGAATTTTTGTCATCACGGAGATGATTCGGGTGACCCAGGAGACGCAGTCTCTTTGTAGGGAAAATATGAGGCAGAGTCGCCATAGCATTCGAGTGTGGATGTTATCAACACACGGTGTAACATATAATAAAAAGAAATAATCTTAGGGTGCATGGCCAGTGCTCCCTATGGGAGTAGCCCTCGAGTGCCTATTCGAGTTGTAGACTCGAGTGGGGACTATAAGTATTTTGCGACTGATGTCGTCTTTTGCTTGTTTCAGTCGAATGTGCATTCAGCACTCCCTATGGGAGTAACCCGAAGTCCACAATTGAATCATTGATTCGAGTGAATGGTTTTCATGATGCTTGGATATATTTATTATTTTCTTTGGGTACGCGACCAGCGCTCCAATTAGGAGTAGCCCCCGAGTGCTTGGTTGATTCGAAGACTCAAGTAAGGACTAAAGTAGTCAAAGTGCTCTCCTGCTGGAGTTGACGACGTCAGTACTGACTATAAGATGACCTCAGTTTCTCGCGTGAGCGTCTTTGATGGGATGTGATGAGCGGTGGGTCCCACTTTCCGACTTGGATTTGACTGGGCGTGCGTAATCTTTTGTTTTTACTACATCTCCTTGATTTCCGCGCGTAATGGGAGTAGTGGGGGACGGTTCGTGGTTTGCCTTTGCCACGCGTCAATGCCGATGTACGCCACATGTTTGGTAGATTTAGTTCTGGCCGTTGGATGGCATCTGCTAGGAGGTTAAGTAGGGGCATGTCGTGCGGTAATTTCCCCACCTCTTCTTCTTGCTCGCGCACATCTCTGACATTTCCGTTCTTGCTGTTCCTTTACACACATCTCCTCCATGGCACTGGACCAACTCCGTGTCTTCCCCAGCTACTTCCTGCGCTCGCATCGCCAGCGCAAGATGGGCAAGAAGAAGGGAGGCTCCGCCGTAGGATCTGCGGCTCCCATTGTCGGCACCAAGAAGAAAGGAGGTGCCGCCACCGTGGGAACCAGCGACGTCGGCGCCAGGAAGAAGAAGGGCGCGGGGACTCGCGTCACCAACGGGTCATGGCGCCAATCCATCATCAATCCGTTGGAGTTGTTCACCCAGCGCCATGACAGGACACTATCCACCGCGAAGGACGACTCGCGTGTTCCTGGCAATGAGGTAATCCCCGGTCCTCCTACGGGTTTCCGAGCGATGTTCCTTGCGTTCATCATTCGCAGTCTCTCTCTCCCCCTGCATCCATTTGTTAGGGGTCTTCTCTGCTTCTACGGGCTCTAGCTGCACCAGTTGTCCCCAAATTCTATTCTCCATATCGCCTGTTTCATCACCCTTTGCGAGTGCTGGCTCGGAATCGAGCCACACTTCGATATCTTCAAGAAACTCTTCAAGCTCAAACGTCAGTCGGGGTCGGGTTCTGTAGTCTATGATGTAGGAGGCTGCGGGAACCACATCGACTCCTATGTCACTTATTTCGACATCAAACTCACCACGTCTATCCAAGGGTGGAGAGATAAGTGGTTCTACATGCACGAAAAGAAGGCCGACAGAGAGCACTACGGACTCGCGCCCTTCGATCCCGTGGCGGTTTGCAGGAGGAGGCGTTCCTGGAAAAATGTCTTGATGCCTGGCGAGTATGAGGAGACAGAGATGCTATATCAGCGTGTCTGTAACCTCAAAAGCCATATAGGCAAAGAGGAAGGTGGCGCTGAACTCATTCGCACGTGGTTGCGCCGCCGTGTTCAGCCTCTGCAGGCCAGAGCCCATGAATGTACCGCTGGATTGGTACTGGAGATGTCACTCGCATATATGTGGATGGCATTTCTTCGGGTGAGGTAGATAGGAGGTTTCGGCTGGTGACCAAGTATACCGCCAAGGTGGATCTCCCAGGCGAGTCAGTCGTGCCTCCTTTCGACGCCAACAATCCTCCACCCGAGGTAAAGTTTTCCTATGAAGTGTTCTAGATTTTTGATTGCTTGTCAGGTGCTTGATATATGCTGACGCTTCTTCTGATTGTAGGACTAGAAAGTGGCTACCAGCTTGCCTCCTTAGCTTGAAGGAGTTATCCCGCGCGAAGCGGAGGAAGAGGACGAGTTGGGCTCCACAGTTCCGATTGAGGAAGAGGAAGAAGCCCCCGAGTCCAGTGGCCATGGGACTCGCAAGTGCTCTCGTAGCGAGGATTCTGATGCCTCCTCGCTGATGACACCGGAGGATCCTCCTGCCTATACACGTTATGGCTCCTCCCGCACAGAAGAAGTTGAGGTTACCGAAGGAGTCGTCGGATGATTCCTTTGACCTTGAAAAATTTGACGGGTAATTTTTTAATATTCGCGAGTTCTTCTTGTTTTCCTTGAAGTTCCTTTTTTGAAGTGGTGTTGGTCATGTTTGCAGTCAAACGGCCTCGTCATCTTCCGACGACTGCCAATTTGTGAAAGAATCCGGAGTCGTGGACTCTAAAAACAAGGAGGTGGCCATATGGTCGCCTTCTCCTCCGGTGGCGGCCCACTCCAGCGCTAACTCGTTGAGTTACACTCATACTGGGGGCACCAGATGGTTGCACGCAAGTATCTTTTTGCCGCTGGCAGTCGCATTGTGAATTTGTGCCTTTTGTCAACGCTAAATCTTCATTTCTCTTGGTGTAGCCTATCGTGAAGGCTTCCACTCGCCTAGCGGAGCAAATCCTTTCCTTGGGTCGACAGCATGCCCTGCTGGACAATCGCCACCGCGTAGTTGAAGGTTTGTACTAATCTTCTCTCTTCGCTCTGCTTGTGTAGAAACTTGTAAACTCAGTTGTTGTCGTGCTATGTCCTTTGTAGGTGAGCATAATGAGCTTCTCTATCACGTCACTTCCCTAGAGAAGGGACTTGACGCAGCAGAGAAAAAGCACGATGAGGCAGTCGCGGCTCTAGAGGAGTCGCAAAAGCACGAGGAAGACCTATGTGCTGCTATTGCCGAAAGGGAGAAGTTGTTCAAAGAACAACTTTTCTCAATTGTGAAAGCTCTCTCAGGTATAGTTCAGCTTCACTTGTATTTTTCCCTATTTGATTTCATGTCGCTGTGTTGATACCCTGTGTATGCAGATGCCGCCTGCATAAGCTTTGACGCCTAGGCCTTGTTTCGTGCGGATGCTTTGGTTGGCATCGTGGCCGCGGTGGAGGACCATAGTGTTTCTCTCCAAGATATGCCCGGGAAGGCCAAAGGCGTGCTGAGCCACCTCCATGAGGATATGGTTCCTAAGGCCAGCTTGATCGAAACTCTTGATGGCCAGGTGGAGTCCTTCGTAGAAGGCATCCCAATGGACTTCAAGAATGCTCAGCGCTTTGTCGGCGCCACCGTGGCACTCGTGATGGCGCAAGCACATGGTGCAGAGTTGGACCCAAGCAGGATCTCCAAGGCGATGCCTGTCGACGTGGAAGGCCAGCAGGTAGTGTTTGCTCCCTTCGCCACTAAATGTAGTAAATACGGGCCTCGTCTCATCGAGACAGTCGCCAAGTATTCTGAAGAGTTGCAGCAAGTGAAGGCGGCGAAGGCTGCGGCGTCTGGGCTACCACCGGAAAGTCTGTGGCATCAAAGACTACCACGGATTCGAGGAAGCCCCCGAAGTCAAAGTCCAAGTCAAAGAATCAGATTGCTCCCTAGTTGCCGTTTGTAATAGTTGTAGCTTTCTTTTGTTCGTCCACATTTTGTCGAGTACCCCTTGATACTTTTATCGAATTTGAGTGCACTCCTCCTTTTTATCAATGTATGGTTGGTCTCATTAGCCTCTTGCTTGGTTGTAATAGGGTCCTTCGAGTGGTCCTTCGAGTGATCCTCATGACTCTCCTCCCATCGATGAAAACACAGCGCAACCACGTTCAAAGGTGGAGGAGCTGTCGTTGCTCTCGCGACTGTGCAACTGTTTAAGCAGTTGGAGCGTGAGTTGCCCATGATCCGCGGTAACGCAGATGTGTGGAATTCAAAAGCTGAGAAGGCCACCGCTCGCGAGAAGTATCTCCTGGATGAAGTGGCGTAGTTGAATGAGCAATTTAAATGTTAGCTCTTTATCTTCTTATCTTTTCCTTAGCCATTCGCGATGATGCCTTGTCTTTATACTTTGGTCTTGCTTTTGTAGTTGTTAGCCCTCGTCATCTGCAGGATGAAAAGGACCGGGTTGCCATTCGAATGAATGACTTAACCCAAGAGCAACTACAGGCTAGTGGGTACTTCTGGGTGGACCACGATCGTGCAGTCGCATTGGCGACGCTGCAGGATCGTGCGTCACGAGTGCTTCAGTGTTTGAAGAAAGCGCAGTCGTGCTTGAAGTGTATTTATTGGACGATGTTTTTGCTGGACATTGTGCCCTCAAGCCTGTTGGCTCTTCTAGCAAAGTTTCAGGATGTCAGTGTGGTCCGCGAGTGCGTGCGCCAGCAGCTAGCCGCAGGTGCCAAGGTTGCATTGTCGCTGATTCGACTGCATCAGCTAGACGTGGACGTCGCCGCTGTTGTCGCTGGACCACCGCTACCACCTGAAGGGATGACTTGGGATATGGTCCCGCACTATCAGGCGGTTGACTAGCCAGCTAAGGATATTGTAGACTTCTAGGAGCAAACAAATGTTCTCCTTCTGCGTCAGTAGTGTAATTTGTATCCTGCACATAGATGTATAAGTGTTGTAAAGTTCACATGATTGTGTTGGGTATTTTTGATACCCTTTGTTGTGCAAAGAACTTGATAGCTTGTATATTTTTCGAGTGTATTGTAAGATACAAGTCCTTTTCGTTAGCCTGACATGTATACATCTCAGCACCTTACTAACCTGTCAGGTGTGTTGCAGCTGGGTTGGTGTTTATCAAGGGTTCGATTGGTAGTGCGTCAGCTACTCAGGATACTGTGTTGTTCGTAGAATAAGGTGTAAAGGTTGGCACAGCCCCCGAGTAAAATAATTGCAAGGAAAACAAAAAACACAGGGTTTCGGGCACTTAGCTTTATTTATTCGCAGAATATCACGAGGTACAATGTGTGGCTAAGTAGCCTGGCTAAATAGCCTTATTTGCAAAGTAAAAAACATCTAAGGGTAGAAACGGCGCAGTTGTGCGACGTTCCAGGGGTTAGAGTATGCGACTCCGCTCTTGAAATCTTTAAGGCGATAGGCGCCACCTGGGATTACTTCGGTAATCACATAGGGTCCTTCCCAAGGGGACTCGAACTTAAGGTGTCCTTGTTGCTTCAGTCGTAGGACTAGGTCTCCTTCGACGAAGGATCTAGGGTGTAGCCTTCTACTTTGGTAGTTGCGGAGTCTCTGCTGGTAGATCGTGGATCTCTCCGCTGCAATCTCGTGTGCCTCATTGAGGAGGTCGACGTAGTCTTCGAGTGCAAGAGTTGACTCTTTCTGCTATATGTGACCACCCACAGGGCTTTATAACGTACTTCTGCGGGTAGCACCGCTTCAGCACTGTGCACCATGAAGAACGGAGTGTAGCCTGTGGCGCTGTTTGGATTTGTGCGTAGGCTCCAAAGTACCGATTGTAGCTCATCTGGCCAGCACCCTGCGGCTTGTTCAAGTGGCCAGAGGAGCCTTTTCTTGATTCCACTGCAGACGAGGCCGTTGGCCTTTTTGACTTCACCGATGGTCTGAGGGTGAGCCACAGAGGCGTAACTAATGTTGATTCCTAGGTTTTCACAGAATTCCTGGAAATCCTTGGAGGTGAAGTTTGTTCCATTGTCCGTGATGATGCTATGTGGCACCCTAAAACGGTAGACGATGGACTCAAAGAACTTGACGGCACTGGCTCCTGATTGATTCGTCACCGGCATGGCCTCGATCCACTTGGTGAATTTGTCGACCGCGACTAGGAGGTAGATGTATCCTCCTCGCGAGGACCTCAGGAGCTTGCCGACCATGTCAAGTCCCCATTGTGCAAAGGGCCAAGCCACTGGTATTGGTCTGAGCTCCACGCCAGGTGCTTGTGGTTTGTCCGTGAATCGCTGGCAAGCATTGCAGCATTGGACGATGTCCTTGGCGTCACGCATGGCCGTTGGCTAGAAGAATCCAGCTCTTAGAGCTTTGGCGACGAGAGCGTGACTGCCAGCATGGTGCCCGTAAGTGCCTTCATGTATGTCGAGGAGGATGGCTCTTCCGTCCCCGTTGGAGACGCACCGCTGAAGAAATCCTGTGATGCTACGCTTATACAGTTCACCGTTGAGGAGGGCGAATGCCTTGGATCGTTGCGCTACGTGTCGTGCATCAGTCAGGTCATCTGGCAGCCTTTTGCTGAGCATGTATGTAATATATGGTTGTGTCCAAGATGGCTCGATCATCATGACCTCCATTGGGCCTTCGAGTCCTGTGTCAGGCTCCATTTCATCGAGTGCCATTGTCTCGTTGGGTGGCATAGCCCCCGAGTCTGTTGGCGTGCTTGCCTTCTTCTCTGGAGCCTTGGGATTGATGGAGCGTTCACAGATGCGCTCTAGAAATACTCCAGGTGGTATTGGGGCACAGGTGGAGCCGATGTTGGCGAGTGTATCCGCCTCCTCATTGCTTTCGCGGCCAACGTGCCATAGCTCGCAGTCGTCGAAGTCTCCCTCAAGTGTGTCGTAGAGGTCGTGGTAGGCAATCATGTTGTCGCTCAGGGCGTCGCACTCGTGCATTGTTTGGTTGACCACCAATTTGGAGTCGCCGTAGTTGACGGGTCTCTTGGCTCCGCAGGCTTTCACCATGCGCATTCCATGGATCAAGGCTTCGTATTCAGCTTCGTTGTTGGAGGCTGTGAACTGTATTCGCAAAACGTACTTCATCTTGTCTCCTTGGGGCGATGTTCGTATGACACCTGCGACAGCTTCGTCGTTTCGCTTGGACCCGTCGAAGTGCATTGTCCAAAGGTAGGACATGTCTGGTTTGTCGGGGAGCTGGTTCTCCATCCAGTGCACGAGGAAGTCCGGGAGAACTTGCGATTTGATCGCGTCATGCTTCTCATATGTGATGTCCCGTGGAGACAGTTTGATTCCCCAGAGCGTGACTCGTCTAGTGGCGTCGGGATTATTGAGTATGTGCCCGAGCGGGGCGTCACGATTGGGTGCTCCTAGAAGTAGTGGTGCAGTCGCCTGGCTGTCATAAAGACGCCATACGCTAGCTTCTGGTAGTGCGGGTGCCGCTGCTTTGTTGGTGTGAGCACCTCGCTGAGGTAGTATACTGGGCGCTGAACCCCGTGGACCTTATTTTCTTTGGCTCGCTCCACCACGAGCACAGTGCTGACCACCTGGTTGGTGGCGGAGATGTATAGCAACAGCGACTCCTTTTCGCGAGGCGTGACCAATACTGGCAAGGTGGATAGTAGACGCTTCAGGTCTTCGAATGCTTCTTGCGCTTCGTCTGTCCACTCGAACTTGTCAGCTTTATAGAGAAATTGGTAGAAGGGCAATGCCTTTTCGCCCATTCGACTGATGAATCGACCGAGCGCCGCGATTCGCCCAGCCAGTTGCTGGACGCCTTTTACGTTCTTCGGCTTCTCCATGGCCAGTATGGCATTTATCTTCTTCGGGTTTGCCTCAATCCCTCTTGCAGAGGTAAGGTACCTGAGCAGTTGCCCAGATGGTACGCTGAAGGCGCATTTGTCCGGATTAAGCTTGATCCGGTAGCGATCAAGGTTATCAAAGGTCTCGTGGAGATCATCGAGTAACGCGGATTCCTCTTTGGTTTTGACGACGATGTCGTCGACATAGACTTGGATATTACAACCAAGTTGGTTCTTGCAGCAGGCCTGCATACACCACTGATAGGTGGCTCCTGCATTTTTTAGCCCGAAGGGCATCGTGTTGTAGCAGAACACACCACAGGGTGTTGTGAACGTTGTTTTCTCTTGGTCTTCCTCCTTCATTCGAATCTGATTGTAGCTTGAGCAGGCATCGAGGAAGCAGAGGCGCTCGCATCCCGCAGTGGAGTCGATTATTTGATCGATCCATGGCAACGGGAAGTGGTCCTTCAGGTAGTGCTTGTTCAGAGAAGTGAAGTCCACACACATCCGCAGGATATCCGTGTCCTTTTTAGGCACAAGCACTGGATTTGCGAGCCAGGTGCTTTCCTTGATCTCGCGTATGAAATTTGCGTCGAGGAGTCTATTGATCTCCATACCGACCGCTTTTGTTCTTGGTTCAAACAGTCGTCGTATTGTTTGCTTGACTGGCCTTGCATCTGGATTCACGTTGAGTGAGTGCTCGGCGAATTCCCTAAGAACTCCTGGCATGTCTGCTGGACACTAGGCGAAGATTTCCCAGTGCTCACGGAGGAATTTGACGAGCGTAAGTTCCTATGCGGGACTTCTTTGTCACCTTACACCAATGATCCCGGGTGCATACGAACTCAATACAGACTTCATTTCAAGTTTTGATTTTTTTTTCTAGTGGAGTACATTATATGGCCATTTTGTGCATTTTCCGTTGCTATATTGGACCATTTTGATTGTTCTCCTTGCGCATCATCACACAGCGACCATAACTTTTGCCCAAAGGTTTTGCAGGCTTACCGTTCGCGTAAGTTTTATTTTCAATATCAGAACTTGAAAGTGCGGCTGCTGTTGATGCATCAAGGAAAGAGCTCTGCTTATGGCAAATCCAATAATATACTGTAGACCAAAGTTTATTTTACAGCTTAGTGCTAGATAAAAAAGCTTTGCACCACAGTTTTGCAAGGCGAAATTGATCGGTAGCAACGTAAAAGGCTGAGGCGCCACGAGTTTAGTTTCTGAAAACAAGTGCAGCACAACTCGATCTTAGTGCCCTGGAGACTTTGTACTGCCCAATTCAGTTTATGGTACCCCGCAAAAAAGAGAAGAATTCAGATAAACCACAACTTCAGAATGCAACTGCAACTGCAACAGCATTTTTCACAGGGTCAAAATTTTGGTGATGATACTCAAGTGCAACGCAGAGTTTCAGCAAACGAGAGATAAACCAAAGTTAGAGTCACTAGATGTGTGTTCTCTTCATATGGATCCACCAGAGTCATTGCATGCGGAGTTGGTCTATTGCCAGGGAGCAGATGTGTGCAAAGAAACAGAAAGAACGGCAATGACGGAGATGTGCGAGCAAGAAGAAGGGGTGGGGAAATTCCCGCACGGCATTCCCCCTACTTAACCTCCTAGAAGATGTCATCCAACGGACAGAAGAAAATCTACCAGACGCGTGGCATACATCGGCATTGACGCGTGGTAAGGGCAAACCAGGAACCGTACCCCACTACTCCCATTACGCGTGGAAATCGAGGAGACGCGGTTAAAACAAAAGATTACACACGCCTAGTCAAATTCAAGTCAGAAAGTGGGACCCACCGCTCGTCACGTCCCATAAAAGCCGCTCACGCGGGCAACCGAGGCCATCCTATCGTCACTGACGTCATCCATTCCAGCAGGAGAGCACTTTGACTACTTTAGTCTTCGACTCAACCAAGCACTCGGGGGCTACTCCTAACAGGAGCGCTGGTTGCGCACCCCAAGAATATAATAAATATATCCAAGCATCATGAAAACCCTTCACTCGAATAAACGATTCAATTGTGGACTTTAGGTTATTCCCATAGGGAGTGCTGAAAGCACATTCAACTGAAACAAGCAAAAGATGACAGCAGTTCCAAAATACTTATAGTCCCCACTCAAGTCTACGACTCGAATAGGCACTCGGGAGCTACTACCATAGGGAGCGCTAGCCGCGCACCCTATGATTATTTATTTTTCTTATACGTTACACCGTGTGTTGATAACATCCGCACTCGAATGCTATAGCGACTCCGCCTCATATTTTCCCTGCAAAGAGACTGCGTCTCCTAGGTCACCCGAATCATCTCCCCGATGACAAAAATTCAGATGTCGCGCTTATAGCATGAACATAAGACATGAATAAGGCCTGACAACGCATCTGATGTGCTCTACCAGAAAATATCCATGCCTATAGGTACGATGAAATACGCCTTGACGGACGCATCGAGTGCTCACACTTACACACTGTGATTTGACTCCTGTAAGACCTCCACGGCCTGAGTTGAATTACACCAGCACTTTTCCGAATTCGAGTCCGGAGACTCGAGTTTGAGTAGATTGCGTTGTTTTGCCCTAAGACACTTAACTGATCCCGATGCATCAGATGAATCAGGAACGTATATCAACAATCCCTATGACGTTAATCAAAAACACTCAAAAATATGCTCAACTATGCACTCGAAAAATACTTCATGAAGTCTCCACTCGAATCTATGATTCCACTGGACACTCAGGGGATACTGACATGGTCATACCCTACATGTAATTTAGTTTGGTATATACGGTCCAGATATGATAGGAGCCCACGAGGTTACCAGGGCCCAATCTAGGATTCGGGTGACCTGCGAAGACTCCGATTGCTTGCAGCACAACTCGAAGCTTAAGATAGAAAGTTTAAAGGGACAAACCCTAACTCGTAACTGACTCGACCTGCTACCCGAGACCTAGCCTATCTATATAAAGGCTAGGAGGGGGCGGCGAGGAGAATAATTACAACCTTAGTTTCCACAACCATCGCCAGATTGCATCTGCGCACCTCCTGTAACTTTCGACTCCCTCGATAATTCCAAGAGTAGACAAGTAGGAGTAGGGACCTCTACGAGGCCTGAACCTGGGTAAACCTTGCATCCCTGTGTGCTTGTTTGCTAGCCGATTAATGCCTCCAGTGCTCCCTCCTTCTCCAAAACCCAAGTCCATAACAATGGGCATTGATGAGTTTAACCCTCGTCAATTGGCGCCGTTTGTGGGAACTAGGAGTGCTAATGTCACGGCTTCTTCGGCCCCATCAACCGCGATCTACAACTCTGCAACAACGGATATTCGCCAGCTCTTTGGCGCCTTCGACTTCACCGTCCACATGCCGGCCACTCGCCCGGCTTTTGAGTCCGTGGGCAATGGGATCGGCCTGGCGATCGGGAGCTTACGCTTCCAAGTTGGTCAGCTGGGCACACTTTGCCTCCCTGACCAATCGGCGATCCTCGCGATTGCTCCAGCATCGTGGTTTCCACCACCAATCGGCACCCTGAGCGAGCTCAACGCCCCGGCAACAATTGGGGGCACGGACAGCGACAGCCATCGCGGATCCGATCTGGGTGACCTGGCCACAGAGGATGGAGCCTACGGCCCCGGATCTGAAAGTTGTGGGAGCAACAACTTCCCCAATCACGACATGTGTGCCATCATCAACGTAGGTGATACCGGTGTCAATCGCGACAACACCAGCACTAGGCCAACAAACAGCGAGAATGGTGGCCCCGCCAACGGCGTGCCCACCAAAAATGGGACAGAAGGGGACCCGAACCTCACGGCGAATGAGCACACCAAAGAGCGCGTGTTGATCAAGCTCAACGACAACGAGTGGGCCCGCTGTCAAGAGGTTCTGCAGGGTAATCCCCTCCGCTTGAACTCATTGCAACTGATGCTGATAGGTTACCACTGGCTGCTCAAAGAAGAGTACAAGCGCCAACAACAAGTAATCGCGCAACTCGACGCGTGTAGGAAGGCGGCGGACGAGTCGAGTCTTCGACGGGCTCAACTCTTCATGGGAGGATCCTCCTCCAAAGGCAACGACTACGTGACCGCCAAACAGCGATCTCGATTGGCCCAACTCACCGACAAGGAGCGCGAAGAAGCCGCGAAAGTCCTCGACTTCGGCTCTATGACGGTGGATACGCGGGGTAATGTGCTCCCAAGGACACCGCAAGTAGCAGTGGCAGCGGCCACAGTGTACCTCCTCAACAACCAGCCACCGACTAAAGATCCGTGAGCTACCATGCACCGATCTACGATCGCGGGTTTGGGGCTAGTCGAAGCTGCTCTCCTCAAGGAGCCAACACCAGAGCCAAAGAAAACTAAAGCTCTGGACAAGTGCTACTATTTGTACTCCTCCAGTGACAACAACCATGATCTGTCATGGCGACGTCGCTCACGGTGGCATGATTGCGACTACGACGTGCATGATGACATCACGCAGCGCAAGGTCGACAAGATGCGTGCGAGGCGTGCTCATTTGACTGACTCGGAAAATGACGAGGTAGAGCTCTACGGCGCTAGATGCTTCAGCGGAGCCATCAGGCAGAAGCGAATTCCAAAAGGGTTCAAGCTCCCATCAGAGAACCCAAAATTTGACCGGAACCTCTTTACGTACGACTTTTTCTGTCCTAATCCTGTCCAACGAGTGAACCAGTGGCCTGATGTTAATCTGTCTAACGCGTTGATGGTCGGATGCCCCATATCGTACATGAATCGGACAGAAACGATCGTACGCATAGCAGCTCTCAAATTTGACGGCCTACAGGACTCGAAGATTTGGCTGGAAGATCACATCTCCTCCGCCAGGCTACACGGCGGAAGCTCAAGCACGGCCATGCAATGCCTACAGGTGCAACTGCAAGGCGCCGCCCGTGCATGGCTGAACAATCTCCTGCGTGGATCAATTCGCAGATGGGAAGAGCTAGTCTACAGCTTCGTGCACAACTTCAAGGGCACTTATAAAAGGCCCGCATCAATCGAGGAGCTAAGAGGCTACCACCAGAGGTCTGGTGAGTCGCTGCGCTCGTACATCCAGAGATTATACATAAACAAGAACTCCACGGAAGATATCTATGAGGATCGCGCAATCGACGCGCTCAATAGCGACGTTCATCGCAGAGAACTCAGGGAGGAGTTGGGCCGTTCGAAGCCCAAAACAATCGACCATTTGATGGAAATCGCAAATCGGTGGGGCAATGGAGAGGACTCGGTGAAAAATCGTGTCTACTCTGATGATGACAATGACGTCGGGCGTAGACACGATCGCTGAGGAAAACGTCGAATGCGCGTCTACGAGGACCGCGAAGAGGTCGACATGGTCGCAGCCGGCTATGCCGACAAACGCGATGACAACCGCAACAACGGATACCACAGTGATGGATACCGCGACCGTGGGAAAACGACGCAAGTGTGGCAG
The DNA here is from genome assembly GCA_910589775.1 of Avena eriantha. Taxonomy (NCBI): domain Eukaryota; kingdom Viridiplantae; phylum Streptophyta; class Magnoliopsida; order Poales; family Poaceae; genus Avena; species Avena eriantha. The sequence continues at coordinate 379,487,096 of OU342741.1, forward strand.
CGCCGCACTCGCGACGAGGCACCTGGACTATCATCCAGGACAAATTGTCCGGACCGTGCAACGTACACTTCTACATCGACAAGCACGACGACAATAAAAAGTCCAACCACCTTCTTAAGGACTGTCGTGAGTTCCTCAAGCTCCACGAAGGCCTGACCTAGATGAATTGCGACGCGATCAACCAGGGATACGGGGCTGCCCCGGACGCCGTGGCTCACGGAGCACCACCACCACCACCACCTGCGGCTGCGCCAGTCCAGAATCATGGAGGTTAGCCATACCCGTGAGCTGTGGGCAACATGGGGATGATCCAAAAAGGGCGCCCCCCAAATCAAATGCAGAAGGCAATCATTCGCCAAGTCAATCTGGCGATAAACTCTCCACCCTCCACCACTAAGTACCTCAGTGGAAGCAAGTCCTACATCACCTTCGACAAGCACGACCATCCGCACCAAGTAACTCGCCCAAGCCACTGTCCCCTCGTACTCGAGGCACAAATTGGGGGCTTCGATATGAGTCGCGTCTTTATGGACGGCGGAAGCGGCATCAACCTCATGTTCGAAAATACCTTGCGTGCAATGAGGCTCTGACATGTCTTGAAGTTTCAAACATGATGTTCCACGGCATTGTCCCAGGAAAGGGCATATACCCCTTGGGCAAGATCGACCTCGATGTCATCTTTGGCACACCGCAAAACTTTCGGCGAGAGCGCATCGACTTTAAAGTTGTCGACTGGCCCTCACAGTATCACTAAATTGTCGGACGTGTCGCGTTCGCGAGCTTCATGGCAGTACCACACTACGCATATCTACATATGAAGATGCCAGGTCAAAACAGCGTCATCACAATCAACGAAAGCTTCAAGAGGTCTGACAGCTACGATAGGAAATTCAACAGAATATCCCAGTCCTTCGGCATGCAAGAGGAACTCGCAAAGTTGAATTAGACAACAGACAACAGTCTACCTTCCCTCGGAAAGCGAAGCTCACCTAACCTACCCTTTGACTCGTCAGTCCATACCAAGAAAGTCCAGGTCCACCCAACTGACTTGACCAAGAGGGCCCTCATCGCCAACAGACTTGTAATTATGCCGGTTTACCATCTATAACGAAAGGAAATTAACCACCGGTTATTTACATCAGATAAGATGCATCTTCTAGATTGATAGTTCTCAGATAGTTTCTCTGCTGCTACTGTTTACCACCCCATGTCAAGATCTAGACATTGATCCAAAAAGAACTGGAAATTTTGCATAAGGTATTATTATGGTGATACGTTGTCAAGCCATACGACGACTTGCTCTATCGATGGACGCTGCCGAGGGTCACTGTTGATACACCTGCACGCTGTGTCGAGAACCGACAGTAGCTGCTTCTCATGGTCTTTGCTCCAGATCAGCCTGTCGAAGATCTGCTCTTCCTTGTTCTCAGATTTCATCTGGAGAGCCCAGGAGACCAAGTCCCTGGATCCCTTGATCTTCGACACGTCCACGGGCCGTCTACCGGTGAGAAGCTCCAGCAGGACGACGCCGAAGCTGTAGACGTCCCCTTTCGGTGTGGCGATCAGTGACTGGCTGTACTCGGGTGGTATGTAACCCAAGGTGCCAACTAGATCAGTAGTCACATGAGTGTCATAGGGCTGTATCAGCCTTGCTAGCCCGAAGTCAGCGAGGTGCGCTTCGAAGTCTTCGTTCAGAAGAATATTGCTTGACTTCACGTCTCGGTGGATGATGTTCGGCTCGCAGTCCTTGTGCAAGTAGGCTAACCCCCTGGCTGAACCCTGAGCAATTTTGAGCCTTGACTCCCATTTCAGCATGTAACCGCCATCCACCCTCTCATGCAGCCAGTAGTCCAGGCTACTGTTTTCCATATATGTGTAGATCAGCAACCTATCATCTCCGTGGCGGCAGTACCCTCTCAGCGAAACAAGATTCTTGTGCTGAGCCTGGGACAGCGCTTCCACCTCGGCACGGAACTCCCTCTCCATCTGCCCACAATCACCAGAGAGCCGCTTCACTGCAGCCTTCGTTCCATCTGGGAGGTAGGCCTTGTACACGAGACCAAATCCACCACAACCTATTATGTTGGCTTGATCAAAGTTGTTGGTCGACCTGATAAGGTCACTGACAGATAGCTCCTTGGCAGAATTCTGAAAGAACAGCACTGGCTTTGAGTAGGAATAATATGTGTCGTGACAAGCGCCCTCAACGTCTTCATCACTGATAGCTCTTGCCTCCCGTTTAGAAATGTTAACCAAAACAACACATAAAAGAACTGCAAGTGCCAATCCCATGCAGACTGCCACTCCAAGTATTTTGTTTTTCCTGTTCCCGATGCTTGTTGCAGGCTGCATCTCATTGTTACCATTAGTTTCCTCAGGCTGATTCAGGCTGCAAGAACTTGACCTGCACAAACCAGGGTTGCCCTCAAAACTAGAGTTTGGGAAGGTGAAGAACTGCCCTCCATTCGGGATCGGCCCAACCAAGTGATTGTGAGCCACACTGAACTTAGACAAGAAGGTGAGCTCTGTCAGGGACGATGGAATCGATCCACTGAGATTATTGGAGGACAGATCAAGAAATTCCAGGTTCTCCATCCTCGAGAGTGCATCAGGAATGCTTCCAGACATGACATTGTTGCTCAGATCCATGACATGTAGTTCTTTTAAGTTACCAAACTCGGGCCAGATAGTCCCATTCAGACCATTGTTGTTCAAGAGCAACGACGGCGGGAAATTCGAGAGCTGGTTATATTGCCGTCCGCTTGTGCTTCTGTTATGCTTCACGTACAGTGGCATGTTAGTGAATGCCATACCCGGTGAACGCCTGGCAGTGACAAGGCTCTTCAGCTGCGTCAAACTCCTCGGTACCTCGCTAACCAATGAATTGTTCGAGAGATCCAAATAGCTCAAGTGGTCAAGTTCACCAACCCACGATGGGATGGTGCCAACCAATTGGTTCCAGGACAAATCTAGCACCTCTAATTTCTTGCATTGAGACAGCCATTCTGGAACCCTTCCCCTTAGAGCACAATCACCAAGAGCGAGCACCTCCAGGCTCTTCAAGCCACCAATGCCATCATTGGGCAGCTCCTCACCCACAAAATTCTTGGTGAGAATCAGTGTGGTGAGGTTTTCACAGTGGCCAAGCACGACGAGGGCCCCTGAGATGTTGTGCAAGCTGTTGTTCGACAGCGAGAGCATGGAGAGGGACACGAGCCGGCTGTAATCCTCGGGCAATTTCCCGGTCAATCTGTTCTTGGCAATGCTGAGCGACTTGAGGTGACTGCAATCCGCCAGGCTAACGGGGAGTGATCCATTCAGGTGGTTCGTTGCAAGGTCAACGGAAGCAAGCAATGGCATACCAGAGAAGTTGACATGAGCAATTGGACCAGACAGGGAGTTGTTCCGGAGGTTGAGGTCGCGGAGAGATGACAGCGACGACAGCGACGGCGGCAGCGAGCCGGAGAAGCCATTGGAGTGCGCCCAGAAATGCTCCAGCGCCGTGAGGTCGCCCAACAAGTCCGGGAGCCGGCCGGAAAAGCGGTTCACGGACAAATCCAGCAAGGTGAGGTTTCTGAGCTCGCGGAGGCGCGAGCTCACCTGGCCGGCGAACCCGTTGGAGGCGAGGGAGAGCTTCCGCAGCCCGGCGAGGCCGAAGAGCGCGGCGGGGAGGGCGCCAGAGAAGGCGTTGGCGCCAAGGAAGAGCTCCTGGAGGGTGGCGGCGCAAGGCGGCGGGTTGGCGGACGAGGGGAGCGCGCCGGCGAGGCGGTTGCCGGAGAGGTCGAGCACCCGCAGGGCCGGCGCGCCGGCGCAAAGGTCGGGCCCGAGCGCACCGGAGAGGGAGTTGTTGCTGGCATTGAAGGCGACCAGACCCGGGAGCGCGGCGAGGTCAGGCAGCGAGCCGACGAGCAGATTCGAGGACAGGTCCGTGACGCGGAGGCCGGCGATGGCGGCGACGGGGGAGACGCCACCAGAGAGCGCGTTGCGGCTGAGGTCGAGCTCCTGGAGGCGCGCGAGGCGGGCGAGGGAGTCTCCCGGGATGGGCCCCGCGAGCCCCCGCCCGGGGAGCCGAAGCGCCGTCACGCGGCCGCCGGCGCCGTCGCAGCCCACGCCCTGCCAGCCGCAGCACGAATCGCTGCCGGACCACGCGGCGCGGAGGAGGTCGTCGCCGCCGGCGGTGAGGTTCCCCGCGAAGGCCCGCAGCGCGAGGAGGTCGTCCGGGTGGCACGCCGCCGCCGCCGCCACCCCCTTCGTCGGTAAGAGAAGCGCGGACGACAGCGCCAAGAAGAGGAGCAGCGGCGGCGGCACGCGCCAGCATTTCCCCATGGATTCAACCCTGGTCTGCTCAACAAATTGCAAGAGGAACCATTTGGCGAGGCCGGGCGGATGTGGAGTGGAGTGGGATTACTGTGGAGTGGGGAGGGAGATGGTCGAGTGGGTTCGAAGCAGCAGCAGCAATGATGCGATGTGATGTGAGGAAGGACGCGGCGGAGTAGGCGTGACTCCAGCGAGCGAGCCAGACTCCAAAGTCCACTCTCCTACTCCACACTTCCACGCACGCTACACCTCGGTGACAGCAGACAAATACTCCACTCCAGAGAAAAAGCTTGCGTACCCGTTCCGTTTGGCCTTCACACTTGAGCTGCAACCGGTGTGGGTTGGCAGCTGCAGAGGCCACTACATTAAAAACTCCCACCGCATTCAACTCTCGAGATCACGGGAAAAGCTAGTACAGTACTACTAGAGCATTCAAAGAATTCGTACTCCCTTCAATTACTACTACTACTAGCTCTGTTTCTTCGCGAATGTTTGGATCCCATTTGGATGGAGCTGTTTTTGAATTGTTGACTGCCTTAGCGGTGATTTCGAAACAATTTTCGGAATTTCTCAACCGTTCTTCCAAACTTTGACATGTCCGGTTCAAGAGTTGGTTTTGTTCCGGATCATTTTAAACCTCCATTGTGCTAGTTCCAGGTTGAACGGCAATTAAGTTTGTTCTAGGTCAATTTTAGGATAGTTAGATTTTCATCATGATTCATGCACATGGATATACGAGTGCACACGAAATTGGGTGACATCATCTGACTAAGAATTAAGTTAGTTCTAGATTAACAAAAACTCACAGCGTCCTTTAAGCGATATTTTATGATACCCTCAAATAAATAATAACTATGCATTTCTGTGTATCATAACGCCCAAATCACATTATACTAGTGCCCAAAAGTGACAAAGTACAATTTGTACTATAAACCTCGCGGGGGCAAAATCGGCACGCACCCAATAAATTCCCGTATATGCCCTTTCGCTCAAAACAGTTCAACTCTATATGCACGTGTTCTCTCGTTTACTTGAAAAAATCAATTATAACCCTACATTCAAACTCGTCAATGTTTCCTCCTGATAAATCCCACGTCGACTCCCTCACATGGTCGATGCTGCCTCGTTCAGGTGGTCCTCGTCGACGGGTGTGTGTCACCCCTTGCTTCTTCCGTGCGTTAGTCCACCTCGGCTGCGTCGGTGCCACGGCAACATGGTCGCCGACTTTGTTTTCCTGTGATCCTCCTTGTTGACAGTGTGTGTCCGAAACCATGTCTGCCTTGCTTTGTCCGTTCACATAGGTTGTGTCGTTGCCACTACACACAAGGTCGCAACCGCGTGCCTTGCCCCTTATGACATGAAACGATCACTCTAATCATACATTCAGTAATTGTATTAGTTACGGGAAGAACTCCATCTGCTCATCTAGTCTCCAACGACTCTAAATCGACTTACCGCTTCTCGCCAGACAAGGACAAGATTTTAATAGCGACAACGTCACGTTCTCTCCACCTCTCTTTACCTTACCTGATCCTTTACTTGCCGCCTTACTAGCTATTTAGCTCGGGATCGAGCATGAAAACCTTATCTCATTGTATTGGGTTATAAACCCTAGCCACCGTGTTCTGACTGGCTCCTAGCTACTCTATAACCCTAACAAGTGGCTAAGAAGACGGAGTGGAGAGTAGCTAAGCTAGATTCGCAAGTTCCTCTGAATTTCTTGTCCGAATCTATTTTATCTATGGATCAATTCTAAGTTAGGACTATCAATTGGTATCATAGACCGTCGGTCCTCGGAGGCGAGTTAAATTGGCGTGAAGAGGTTGGTTTGCATCTCCTGCAAAATCACACCCTACTCACACTCTTCACGGTGGTGGAGCATTCTGTCGACGACGGCTCTGGCGGCAGATACGTCCATCTTGACGTAGTCGATGGAGGTGGATTGGAGGAGGTGGCACAGATCGGCTACTGTAGCACCATCGGGATTAGGGTTAGACAAATCCTAGAGCTTAGTCTGATATAATCTTAATCTAGAGCTCAGGAGTTTACAGTGAGAATCGGTAATAGTGAGCCTACAACACACACAAAATGTTACAACAAGCTCATAACTAAGCAGAAAACTAAAATATCACAAGCAGAGGTCACTGATGAAAGGACATTTGTGCCCTTCATTTTGTTTTGATATTTGTTGGCAACACTAGGATGGTTTTAATCTGCTGCTGAAATGTTTCAGGATATATCTATATTACCTGCAGAATATTATCATTATCATGTCTTAAGGAAAAGAGGGTCCCAGGATTTATCTGTGCTGAATCAAGCCTGCGCCGGACTCTCCGCTTGATTTCAGCCGGAGTATCCGGCCTAGCCGGAATGTCCGGCTGGTGTCAGCCGGAGTGTCCGGCCCGAAGGATTTCTTGGAGGGCGTGGACATTCAGTAACCCATATAGGACTCTACCCGGCCGGATTCTTTGCCAGGCCAGAGTGTCCACTGCATAGTGGCCGGAGTGTCCGGTGGAGCCGAACAGTTCGTGTCAATTCAGCCAAACTGTCCGGGTTAAGTGGTTCTAACGGCTACATTTCTGGGGGGGCTATATAAAGGCCCCTTCTTCTACCTTGAGTTACTGCTCGTTCCTGAAGAGAAGAACCCTAACCCTAGAGCCACCAAATCAACAAGAACTCCATCTACAACCATCCAAAGTCCTTGATATTTGGAGAATCGAAGGAGGAGTCCTTGATCTACAGCTTCACCAAGAGAGATTTCCATTTTCCCCTCATTCACTTAAGGGCCCCTTGTTCTAGTGTTTTATTGGAAACCCTAGTTCTTGATTTGGTTCTTACAAGCTTTCTTTGATTGTTGTGACAGCTTGCTTGTATTCGAGAGCCTCCAATTCAGTTGTGGATGCATGCCTCTAACTTGTTGTAAAGGTGCCGGCTTCCACCTCGAAGGTTGCCGATATAGTGGAAGCGTGAATCAATCCCCTTGGGATGAGGTTCACCGGAGAACAAGGGAGGCCTCTCGTGGCGTTGGTGGTTTGATACCACCCCCTCTCCAAACGCAGATGTACTTCCCCTCAAAAGGAAGGAACTGCGGGAAATAATCCTTGTGTCCCCGCGTGCTTCACTTCGGTTACTTCTATCCTTTACTGCACCGTACTTTATCTTGCTCTTGCTTAGTTAGTTGTGCTAGTGTGACATATAGGTAAATTCACCATAGTTGCATATCTAGAGAATTTACCTTTGTGTCAAACCTTAATCTGAAAAAGAGTAAAATTTGAAGTAGCACCTATTCAGCCCCCCCCCCCCCTCTAGGTGCCCATACGATCCTTTCAACTGGTATCAAAGCCTCAGCTCTTTATTCAGGCTTAACCGCCTAAGATAATATGGGATACCCAGAAGATGAGGGAGAAGGTGAGGCTAGCACCTCGGTGACAATGGTAGATCTCAAGAATTTGGAAACAAGCTTGAGCTCTACCCTGGGCAATGAAATCCAACAGTTGCGTCAATTTGTTGAGCTACTTGTTAAGGAAAAGTCAGCCTCACCATCTCCTCCTCAAGTGAAAACACCTCCTAACCCTAAGGCAAACGCACCGGCTAAGCCAATAGGTGAAGTGGTGGGGGATGAAGATAATTCAACTAACTCCACCACCAAAAGAGTGATGGGAAGGAAGAGCACCATGCGGTTCCCGGATGGTACTCTCCCGACCCTCCGATCCCTCATCCTCATATAAATTATAGAGGTGACCCACCTAAGTTAGCTGCACATACTTTTGCTTAATGGCAAGTTTTAATGAAATCTCATGTGCGCAGCTCTTGCATTGAATTGTGGAACATTATTGAAGAAGGACTCAAAATTGAGGATCCAACCAACTTGACAAGAAGGGAAGTGGTCAATAGTCAACTCAATGCCACAGCCTTGCACATGATTCAACTTAGAGTGGTGTTGGGGATATACTTTCCGGGTATCCTTACAGATCCTCGCTGACCAGGGTGGCCCACTTCGGGTTAGAGCTTTGCTTCACGGGTGGCCCAGTCAGAGAGAGAAGACGGAGTCCAATCCGTCTACGGGAAGGCCTAGAAGACTTACCGACTTAGGCCCATAATGTTACTTGTAGTTCAAGATGTACTCTGTAACCAACTCTTAGTCGTAGCCGGATTGATCTCTCCTGTAAACCCTAGGCCGGATATCTATATAAGCCATCCTAGGGAGAGCCTTTAGGGCGAACACCTTACAACACAATAGTCTATAATCTCAACTCGCACAGGCGAAACCCTTGTAACCCATATTCCGGCTCTGCCATATTACTGGATTGCTAGCAGGAGTAGGATTTGTCCAAAGCTGGCGGATTCGAACATGGGTAAACTTGTGTGCACACCGTCCTGGAATACTGTACGTCTCACACCCCTCTCTTCCGCACGCCTCGAGGACCCCCTCATGGCGTACTTGTCCTCAATCCGACGACAGTTGGTGCCCACCGTGGGGCAAGTGAGTTTCGGATCTGCGTTCCGAGCGGAATCTGCAAGAATCGGAATCGGCGAGACAATCGTCGTCGGTCGCATCCTCTACGCCAGCAACGTCCCTCTCATCGTTCTCGACGAGACTTGGATTCCGGCTAGGGAGACCGTGACTGCTTATACAATCATGTCTTTTGGTGAGATCGATGTTTACATCGGTTTCGCTGAACCTGCCCAACCCACCCCAGCGGTGATGATAGAAGCAGAAGAATCTTCTGGGTCCCCTTTGTCCGCAGAGGTGACAGAGTTCCGGATCTCAGAAAACCCTAATCCCATCCAGCCCGCACCAGTTGCGGAGATAGTGGAGAAATCTGAGCCTGAAGAAGACCTCACGGTCCAAGTCGAATCTGGAGTGGATCTCCCTGGAGAAGCCGGATCCTAGATCGACCCACCCGTGGAAGTCGAAATCCAGGAGGAGCATATCAATGACACTGATTCCGGCTCTGACGATGCTGGGACAGACAGGCCTTTCCTCAGGTACACACTAAGACGTATGATACTGCAAGGCGCTAGCGTAGATGCAATCCTCGAAACCATTAAAAGTTTCGATATGGCTGATCGCGAAAGCCGCAGATACCTCAGGAAGCATGCATCGCACTTCGTCGGGTATGTCGGATCCGGATCCGGCTCTGCCGATGCTGGATAAAACACCGACTCGATGCTGGAGGCAATTGGAACAAACGCCGATGTTCCCGCATCCTCGGATGAATCCATGACGTCGGCAGATTTCTGAAAGTTCTCTGCGGAATATGAAGAGGAGTACAACTCCAAAGCTGCAGAAGAAGGAGAAGCCATGGATGAAGCATCCGGGGAACACTCTCCCAAAGCGCAGGATGACATGGACGTCGGAGATAATCCCGAAGTCCAAATGTCCGAAAGTACCGATCAGAGATTGACTCCGGGAAACGGACCTAAAGCCGTTTTTGCTACCGGCACTGCCAAGAAGGCAAAGAAGAAGAACAAGACCCCGGCAAAAGACCCCCTCACAGAGGAGATAATCGCCGAGGAATACGAACAAGACTCGGATGGAGCACTTATCCCAAACGAGCCGAAAAATAAGCATCGGTGGATGGACACGTGATCACTGAAGGTGCACGTAAACTCATCGATGCCGCTTTAACCACACCTATCCCTACAGCTGCAGAACTTACTGCAGATGAGCTGGACGAAAGGGCCCAGGCCCTAGAAGCGCGTCGTCAACAACTCCTTGGTGAAGACAAAAACATCGAGGTGGAGAAGAAGCGCATGTCAAACAAGGAGTACATGTCCCGTCTACATCAGAAGACACGGAAGCGTCACATAGATGACAACCAATTCCCACGTGTCCGTGCCGTCCTTTTCGGAGATGAGATGGGGAAGCCACGGAAGGATAGCAACGGAGATTGGGTATACCCAACACCAGTGCAAAATACCGTGGCAACTCGTGAAATTCTATCAGCTAATCCAGGGCCAGAGGAGATACGCTTGGGTATCAAGCTACTCAACAAGGGACTGGAGCAGCAGAAGGTCGCCCTGTCCGGAAGTCAAAAACTGGTGTCGGATTCTGACCAATGTCGCATAGATCTGGCATGGGCTGACGTAAGATCCCATTACGTTCGGGCACAGTACCATCACCCCGAACGCAGGGAAGAAAATTATTCAAGAACCGGATCGTCGGGACAGCATCGTAGAGCTACACATAACTGGAGCAATGTCGCTCCAGCAGCTGAGAAAAACACGATCGCTGCACTAAATCCGAGGAATCCTCCCCGACAAGAATTCAACAATCGAAAGGGAGAAGATAAGGAGAAACGTCGGGAGGAGGATCGTCAAAGAATGCCACCTCCTAGACATGAGAGCCGTCCGGCTGAGCCTCACCATGGTGGGAACGACGGACGAAGGAACGACGGAAACCACGCTGGAACAAGCCGACAGGGGGCTCGTCATAGTCAAGAACCTCCGGAATCGGAATAATGACGCTCCGGACGGAGGCCAGCGATCAGCCGGAAACTACCCAGCTGCACCACCCTCTCCACCACACAGTTATCACAACGGCCCCCAAGGAGGTCAAGGAGGACGACATGGCAGAGGAGGTGGTGGCAGAAGCCGAAGTCCGGCTCCAGGGAACCGCAGCCGCAGCCAACATTCGGGACAATCTCTATCCCTGAACGACGCAAGACACAGGATCAACTCCAACATAGAGGCTCGGCACTATGAAAACGATGACGTGTATGTGGGCCCAAAGTGCTTCGGACCATGCATCAGAGCTACAAAATTTCCAGAAGGATTTGGTATCTCAAGACATATCCAAGCCTACGACGGCATTGCTCGGCCAGACACCTAGTTACAGGATTTCTTCCAAGCTTGCTGCATCGCTAAAGGCGGAAACAGCCTGGTCGCAACCCGATATCTCCCACTTATGTTGCGGATGACGGCACAATCATGGCTCAATGAACTTCTGGCAAACACCATCCACAACTGGTATGACTTGCAAAGTGCGTTCTTTCAGAATTTCGAAGGCACATATCGGAGGCCCTGTACGGTTGGAGACCTACAGCGTTGCACCCAGAAAGCTGGAGAAACTTGCCGGGATTATCTCGGACGATGGATCAACACAAAGAACTCCTGCGAAGGAGTAAACAATCAAACTGTGATTGAAGCTTTCATCGCAGGTCTCCCAATTGGTTTACTGCGCCATCGCTTGAAGTGTGACAAGGTTACTGATCTGGGAGAGATGATAGAAACAGCGAGCAAGTATGCAGATGCTGACGACGATGCAGAGGGATTACTCAATGTCCTGGCTGTGCCTCAGTCGGCAAAACAACCAAAGCAACAAGCTCAGAAGCGCAAAAATACCTCGGAAGAAAAACCCAACACGGAGACAGCAGTGGTCACTACTATTTTCGGGTCTGGAGGATGGGGATGACGTGGCGGAGGCCGCGGGCATGGCCGTGGGACATCAAGGGTCCAAGGCAGAGGAGAGCAACAACCAGGAAAAACCTACACTTGGGCCGACATTGCCAATAACCCATGTGTGCATCACTTAGACGCCAATGGGGTCTCGTCCCACACCAACGCTGAATGTCGTTTTAATGACGACATCAAGAGAGATGATACCGCGGGCTACAAAGCTAAGCGGAAGAAAGGAAAGAAAAACCCCGAAAAAGACAAGGAGATCAAGGAAGATTCTGACATGGAGGAAACTGATGCTTCAAATCCCAAGCCGGAAGGGAAGAAGACTTTTCCCACCAAGAAGGACACTTACGTCACCTTCCTCGGATCTCAACTAGCAAAGGTCAAGAAAGCAGTTCTCCATGAGCTCAATGCAACAGTTCTGGCTGTCCCTCAGTATCTGGACTAATCGAAAGTGGCAATCATGTTTGACCGTGCTGATCGTCCGCCTAAACTACACAGGCAAGGAAAATACGCCTTAATCGTCAATTCACTTATTGACGGTTATGGTTTCTCCAAGACCCTCATGGACGGTGGTAGCAGCATCAATATTCTCTATGTCGAAACGCTACACCGGATGAAGATCTCAGAAACACAGCTGAACCATAGCTCTGTGATCTTTCACGGAGTTGTCCCAGGAAGACAAGCTCATTCCCTGGGAGAGATCACTTTGGATGTTACTTTTGGAACTCCAAAGAATTATCGGACGGAGGCACTTTCCTTCGAAGTAGTCCCGTTCAAGAGCGCATACCACGCTATATTCGGACGTCCGGCTTACTGGGCTTTTATGGCTCGTCCATGTTACATTTACAATATGATGAAAATTCCAGGTCCCAACGGCATGATCACCATCAGGGGAGACCCGAAGAAGGCGCGAGAGTGTGAAGATGGAAATGCCGCCTTTGCCGAAGCCGTGCTGCACGCCCAGGAGTACCAGGAGATCAAGAAGAGCATAGATCCGTCCGAGATGCCCGCAACGAAGAAGGAGGTCAGAAAGCCAAATCCAGAGTTTAAAGCATCAGAAGAGACGAAGATGACGCTGTTGAAGGATGATGACCCCTCCAAGGTGACCCAGATAGGCGTAGGCCTAAGTAGCGCATAGGAAAGCGTGCTCGTCAAGTTCCTCCAAGCAAATCAAGATATCTTCACATGGCAGCCATCTGACATGACCAGAGTACCTAGGGAACTTGCCGAGCACTCTCTAAATGTAAACCCGAACGCTAAACCCGTCAAATAGTCCTGATGACGGTTTGGCGAGGAAAAGCGTAAGGCAATAGCTAAGGAACTAGCACGGCTCGAGCTAGCCGGATTCATAGAAGAGGTCATCCATACTGATTAGTCGGCCAACCCTGTAATGGTCCCTAAAAAGGACACCACTGATTTAAGGATGTGTGTTGATTATACTGACTTGAACAAGGCTTGTACAAAAGATCCGTTCGCTCTGCCTAGAATTAATCAAGTTATCGATTCTACGGCAGGCTCGGAACTCCTCTGTTTCTCGATGCATATTCCGGTTATCACCAAATCCGGATGAAGGAATCTGACAAAGTCAAGACTTCATTCATAACCCCCTTTGGAACCTTCTGTTTTGTTACGATGCCCTTTGGGCTGAAGAACGCAGGAGCTACGTACCAGCGCACGATGCAGCATTGCCTGCATGATCAACTCGGACGCAATGTACATGCATACGTGGATGATATCGCGGTCATGTCCAAAAAGAAGGAAACGTTGATTTCCGACTTGGAGGAGACGTTCGCCAATCTACGAAAATAAAACATCATGCTTAACCCAAAGAAATGCTTCTTTGGAATACCAGCCAGAAAATTGTTAGGTTTCATCGTGTCTCAAAGAGGCATAGAGGTGAACCGCGACAAGGTCAAGGCTATTCTCAATATTTCCAGGCCAACTCGCCTAAAGGACGTACAAAGATTAACTGGTTGCATTGCTATGGTTAGTCGATTTGTAAGCCGGCTTGGTGAAAGAGCCGCACCATTATACAAACTCCTGAAGAAGACCAAGGATTTTGTCTGGACTGACGAAGCTGAAGATGCACTACAAGACCTGAAGAAAGTACTCTCATCTGCTCCTATCCTTGCAGCCGGAACCTCAGGAACCGATGTTGCTCTACATTGCTGTGACAAATAAGGTTGTCAGTATCGTTATGGTAGTGGAGAGACCAAAAGAAAATCAGCAACACCTGACGCAGCGTCCGACGTACTTTGTCAGCGAGGTCCTGACAGAATCAAAACAGCGGTATCCGCACTATCAAAAGTTGGCTTACGGTGTTTTTCTAGCATCTCGTAAGTTACGACACTATTTTCAGGAGCATCCAATTACCGTGGTGAGCAAAGCTCCCATGAGAGATATAATCAACAATAGCGATGCCACAGGACGCGTCGCCAAATGGGGCATAGAGCTTGCAGCTTTCGATATTGAGTACAAACCCCGGACAGCAATCAAATCCCAGATCCTTGCTGACTTTGTCGCTGATTGGACAAAGACCAAGGAGAACATGGTCCTCCCTGAGTCGGAATATTGGACCCTCTTTTTCGATGGGTCTAAGGCTCGAGGGGGCTCGGGGGCTGGCGTGGTGCTCAAATCACCCCAAGGAGATAAACTTTTATACGTGTTGCAGATCCACTTCACAGTGACAAACAACATTGCCGAGTATGAAGCACTGCTGCATGGAATCCGGATTGCTAAGGATATTGGCATCTGACGTTTGATGTGTTACGGAGATTCGGATCTTGTTGCTCAGCAAGTCTCGGATATTTGTAATGCAAATAAGCACATGGCAGCATATAAAGCTGCCGTGGATGATCTATCTAAATCGTTCGAGGGGTTTGAAGTTCAACACATCCCTCGAGTAGAAAATAAGGAAGCAGATGCACTATCTCGAATAGGCTCTGCGCGGAAAGAGGTCCCGGATGGCGCATTTTTAGGGCACCTCAAAGTTCCCTCGATAAAGGGAGTAGATGAGGAATATCCGACCAAATCCGACTCACCTTTGATAGCAGTTCTGGCTGTAATCCCTAGCTGGACTCAACCCTACCTCGATTATTTGGTAGATGGCAAATTACCCGAAGACGAGGTACTGAGCTGACAGATTATCCGACGAGCAAAATCCTATACTATTGTTAAAGGTGAGCTCCATAAACGGAGTGTTTCTGGGGGTTTTCAGCGTTGTGTATCTCCGGAAGAAGGAGTGGAAATCTTAAGGGAAATCCACGAAGGCGAGTGTGGTCACCACGCTGCAGCCAAATCTTTAGTGGCAAAAGCTTTTCGACATGGATTTTTCTGGCTTACAGCTCAGGAAGATGCCGAACGATTAGTCAAGACATGCAAAGGCTGCCAAAAGTACGCCAAGCAAGCACATGTTCCGGCTGATCAGCTGCGAACAATACCTATAACATGGCCCTTTGGGGTCTGGGGGCTTGATATGGTAGGACCTTTTAAACAAGCCCCAAGTGGATTCACTCACCTCTTAGTGATGGTGGACAAATTCACAAAGTGGATCGAGGCTAAACCTGTCACTAGTTGTGATGGAGCAACAGCCAAAAGATTTGCGGAGGATGTTATAATCCGGTATGGTTATCCGCATAGTATTATCACGGACAACGGGAGTAACTTTTCCATGGGAGAATTGGCTGAATTCTGCGATGAGAAAAATATCCGGCTTGACATTGCGTCAGTCGCACATCCACAGGCTAATGGACAAGTCAAAAGAGCAAATGGTTTAATTCTACAAGGCTTGAAACCAAGACTCGAAGCACCACTACGACGTGCTGTGGGGGCTTGGGCAGAGGAATTACCCTCTGTAATTTGGAGTTTACGAACAACTCCGAATAGGTCAACAGGATACACACCTTTCTTCTTGGTCTATGGCGCAGAAGCAGTTCTTCCTAGCGATTTAATTCATACTTCTCCTAGAGTGGCCGCGTATATCGAAGAGGATGTCGAGATTTTTCGACAAAATGATCTCGACTTAGTCGAAGAAGTTCGCGTCATTGCTGAAATGAGATCTACATCCTATCAGCAGAAGTTACACAAGTATCATAGCCAGAGAGTCCGAACTAGATCTTTCAATAAAGGTGATTTGGTTCTCCGGCTTGTGCAACAAAGAAAGCACAAACTTTCCCCAGTATGGGAAGGGCCCTTTTTAGTTAGTCGATTATTGCACAATGGATCGTACTACTTAACTGACATGAGGCCAGTCAAAGAAAGACCTGCTACTAAGAAGAGGAAGAGAGCTGGAGGCAGTACAAATCCGGATGAGTTAGACAGACCGTGGAATATTGCTCAGCTACGTCCCTTTTATTCTTAGTTTATCCTTCTTTGTAATCATACATATGTACATGTTCTATGAGAAATAAAAGTTTTGGTTACCTCAAAGTTTTTCTGAGAAGTTTTTACCATCTTATTTCCTAATGATCATGTCGTAGTCGAAAATCCCAGAATGCTTGAAAGTACTTTATGCTCATGTTCGTTCTGGTTTAGATTTCTGATTCTAAAACTGCTACCTTCGGGTATAACTCTAAAAATTCTAGTCTTTACTTGGGTTATTTGTCTGATTGCTGGATGCGGGTATTTTCTGAGTAGTGAATTGTTGGTACTGGAAGCCGGCTTTGTTTCCGAGTTTAAATTGGTTTAACAATTGAGCTCCGTTGCTCGGCAAAGTTTCCGGTTGAAGGTTTAGCCGACTCACGAAAGGGACGAGGCGGAAAACCAGATAAACGATAAGTAGAGACGGAAAATTTCAAGTGCTTATGTGAACATTTCAGGAACGCAAAAATTTCAAAAGCCAAAAAGTGCTGAATAGATTAAAAGCTTAGCACTAGCAAAATTCAATAGTACTTAATATTTATAAACGCATCATGTTCTTTCATAGAATAATACATAAGTTTTTGGTCTATGATGCAGGAGGAGATGAAGGAGCTGTCGGCTCGCTGGTTACTCTGCCTTGATATCGTGCCGAGATGTCCGGATCCGAGGTGGTCCGTTCATCGTCGAAAACTTCTTCGGCTTCTTCTGGAGGAGGTGGCGGAGTAGCTACGTGAGTGAAGAAGGGGGTCTCGTAGCTGGTCAGATCAGCTACGTGGCACCCATATCCGGCGTAGGAGTGCATGATGGCTTGAAGGTCTTGCTCCTGGCCATCTACGTCTACCTTGCAGTACCCTCTGGTCACTTGCCATATCTGCATGTTTCCATGTTGGCTCATGACCATGGTGAGAGCGTTCTGCGTAGCAGTCCGTGCGTAGGACATGTTCCAGTCCCGAACAAGCTGCGACATCTCCTTGGCCTTCTCCCGCACCTGAAAATCCGACATGCTTGGCATGTCCGGAATCCCGAGGGACTCGCCAATGTTCTCAAGGGACTGGTGGTAGTCATGAAGAAGATCACCGACTTGGGTAAGCCGGTGGGTGCGGGGCTCGGACGAGGAAGAGTCCGTCAAGTTCAGAGGACCTATACACAAAACAATTTAAGAAAAAAAACTGACAATGATAGAAGTCGAAGAAAAGATAAGTCAGAGAGGGGAAACATACCAAGAATGACGTCGTCAATCTTGGCCTTCTCCTCTCGGAGACTATGGAGTTTAGCCTGGAGCGCCTGGGAGATGTCCTTCTCTCTGCCAAGCTCATTCTTGAGGTCCGAGATAACTTTATCTTGAGCGGCAATCTTGCGATCGCGCTCTTCAGTGGCCATGGAGGAGGATTCCAGGACTTGAGCTATGCTAGTTTCATGATCCGCCTTGAGCTTATCTAGCTCTTGGCGAAGTCCCTTGTTCTCCACCACTAGGGTCTTGAGGTTCTCGGCCTCTTCAATCATAGCGATGGATTGTTTCACCAACGCTGTAAGTCAAAAAGAACAACAGTTCAGAAAAATTCGACATTGAAAAAGCAAAAGACAAGGTTTGAATCTCGAAATTTTTACCTTCGGCTTCATCCTTGGCTACCTTGAGCTCAGCATTTTTAAGCCGGAGAGCTTTGATCTCTCTCCGCTTATCACAGACATTGGATAATAATTCCTGGTTATAGGAACATACTTTTTGTAAGTCAGAATACCCAAAGTCAGAAAGCTACTTAAGACTCGGGCTAATATTTTTTGCTAAATATCAGCACGAGCCTTGGGGGCTACACTAGTTCATTCTTTGGCATCCTAATGAAGCATAAACTCGGATTCTATGTCCTACTTCATGCTTGGGGGCTATAGGATATGATATAACATAATGTAAAAACAAGAGTTGGAATTCCGACTTACATATTGCTCGCGGGTGAGTTTGTCTAAACCCGCGTTCACTTCAGCTGCCACCTTCTCGGCGAGGGTAAGAGGGATTACTGGGGCTGTTGGAAGCTCGCCAGTCCTGATCCTCTCGTCGTGAAGGCGGACTTGAGCGAGAAGGTCAGAGAACTTGACGTCCTCTGCTTCTTGTGCTTCCTCCTCGGGGGATAGATGGCTTTTGTCCAGGACTTGCCTGGCCAGCCGCTGGATTTCCTCTGCAGATTTCCGGGATAGGCCAAACTTGGCAAGTCCTGGATTGCTGAGGAGGTTTTCGGCGAAGACTTTAGCCGAGGGATCATTACCCGAAGAGGGTTCACCCTTATCTTGAGCTGACGCACCCACGGTGACGTCAGTCTGCGACCCAAGGATCGCAGGTGCCGTTGGAGGAGCCGGATCTTCTGCGACCACCGGAGAAGGAATGATCACCGGAGTTGCAGAAGTTTGAGGGGGCAGGAGTTGGAGGAGCCATGACAGGAGAAGCTATGGTGAGCTTCGTCTGTCGCGGGGGCTTCGCAGGAATCCCTTTCCCCTTACCCTTGATGAGAGGCTTTGCTCTGAGAATGTAGTAAAGTCGGAAACATTACATCTCAGAAAGAAATTCGAGAAAGGTACAAAGGCGGAAATTGTGAATGAAAGTTACCTCTTCACAACAGGCACTTCCTTTGTGCCAACAGCCACTGTCGGAGCTTTGCGCTTCTTGAGCACAAGGTCCGGCAATGGGACCACTTCAGTCTCCTGAGAAAACTCAGAAGGATATCCTTCGAGTGGAGCAAGCTCCGACTCGGGGAGGTCAGCAAGCTGAAAACAAGAAAACATATCAGCACTGTAGTATATAACTTAGAGATTGGAACACATAAAAGGTGTATTGATGGAAGCTTACCGGCACCACGAGGTTTTCCGCTGTGTACATATCTAGAGAAATCTCCGGAATCCTCCTCTCGATCCGCTCCTTGATCAACCACTTGATCTGGTGGATGTAGCCTTGAGTGGTGTAGGATTTGGGGCTGATGCAGAGGGATTCTTTTTTGGAAGACGTGATGGAGTGCATCAGTCTATCCCCGTGGTACTGAAGTGGCTAGATCCGACATGAGACCCAGCACTAGACCAAGTCGAATCCTTCAGACCCATGTGTTTGATCAGATATTCGATCCGCCTCTTAGCGAGGATCAGATCGTCGGTGAGAGCCGGAGCAGCCTCGTCCCAGGAAGGCTAGGCTGTGGCGGCTCCGTCGACAAAAGCTGGCAAAGCAGTAGCTTTGCCGGGAGCCGGAATATCCCTATGGTAGAAAAAAGTGGCTGGCCATTGTTTGACCGAGTCACTGGCAGAAATTTTGGGATATGCCCGGTCTCGTCTAACAGAAAAGCTAATGGTGCCGGTGATGTAAGGAACACCGGCAATGATGGAATTTCTCCGGACATGAAAATAATACCGGAAGAGAAGCAAACTCGGCCTAATGCCGAGAAAGCCCTCGCAAAGCACATCATATGCGCTCATTTCTAGAAGAGAATTGGGAGGAAGATTGTGGAGTTGAACTCCATAGTGATCTATCACCTCGGAGAAGAACTCTGAGGGAGGAAAAGACAGACCTCGGTCCAGATGGGTGCCGAAGTGGACACGCTCGCCCTCTCGCGGGTTGGGGATGGTTTCGCCGGAGCCGGTCCGCCAGTCGGCGGCGGCGAGAAGCCCCTCCTTCTCCACGTTCTTGAGGCCGTCCTCGTCAAGGGCGCAGGGGATCCAGATTCCTTGGAAGCTCTCCTTCTCCGCAGCTGCTTCTGTCGATGCCGCCGCCACTGCCGCCGCCAAACCAGAGGAAGAAGATGATGAAGCCATTTTTCTCTGGTGAGAAAGTGACCTAAAAGGGGCGGCGCTAGGAGCTCTGTGGGGGGAGGGCGAGGAGGCTCTAAGCACGCTGGGGGATTGGGAGGAAAGGAATGGCAAAGGACTGGTGGAAAGGATAAGAAGAAATCCGAACCCCTTATATCCACCTACCTGCGCCAAGATTCGTGTAAAAGCTACAGTGTAACCGCCACGCGTCGTGGAAAGAACTGGGAAGGGCCCACGCGATGATTGCATCGCCTCGATCTCCATGCACGCATTGAAACGGCGCCTCGGTTCCGCGAACCGCGGACCCCCCAACGGTCGTGCTGACGGAACGTCTGTCAGATGATGTGACTTGACCATGCTTGTGTCAGGTGGCGTTAGAGACCAAGTTCTGGCTTAGTTTAAAAGCGAGCTGGAAAATCCGAGTAACCTATTGAAAGGTCCGACTTACTTTTAAGACCCGGATCGTATTTTTTGTTGTGAAGTTTCAGGAATCCTTCAAGATCTGCAAGCCGAAGATCAAGCTAGACGGTGATAAAATCTGACTTTGGATCTTGGAGGCCTCCGGGGTCTGCTGTTGGGGATATACTTTCTGGGTATCCTCACAGTTCCTCGATGACCAGGGTGGCCCACTTTGGGTTAGAGCTTTGCTTCACGGGTGGCCCAGTCAGAGAGAGAGAAGACGGAGTCCAATCCGGCTACGGGAAGGCCCAGAAGACTTACCGACTTAGGCCCATAATGTTACTTGTAGTTCAAGATGTACTCTGTAACCAACTCTTAGTCGTAGCCGGATTGATCTCTCCTGTAAACCCTAGGCCAGATATCTATATAAGCCGTCCTAGGGAGAGCCTTTAGGGCGAACACCTTACACCACAATAGTCTACAATCTCAACTCGCACAGGTGAAACCCTTGTAACCCATATTCCGGCTCTGCCGTATTACTGGATTGCTAGCAGGAGTAGGATTTTTCCAAAGCTAGCGGATTCGAACCTGGGTAAACTTGTGTGCTCACCGTCCCGGAATACCGTACGTCTCACACCCCTCTCTTCCGCACGCCTCGAGGACCCCCTCATGGCATACTTGTCCTCAATCCGACGACAAGTGGGGCCAAAGGACTTTCCCCACATTGGGCACTACAATACCGCCAAGGAAGCTTGGTATGCTCTCATTGACTTGTTTGTTGGAAATGAGAGCATGAGAAGGAAGACATATGATGCCTTGAGCAATGAAGCTGAAGGGTTCTTTATGAAGGATGGTGAGGATCATGAAGACATGTATCAAAGACTCAAATCCACCACCACCACCTTCAGGAATGTTGGTGCCTCTCATATTGATAATGCTTGGATCAAGAGTAAGTATGTGAGTGTGCTTATGACCTTTGAGCTCACTGACTTGAAGAGTCTCCAAGGAAGACACAACTACCATCTCATGACCTCCAATAAAGTTATGCAAGAGATGGCTGCCTTCAAAGTTGCTGCCAAGAACGCGAAAGATGCTCGTGCTCGTGCCATTGGAATGAGTAGTGGCGTCAATATCGCCTTGAAGACCAAGGTTCTAGAGTACAATGAAGAAGAAGGAAGTGATGATGCACTCTCTATGAGCCACCCCGAATACGTCAAGGTTGCTCATGGTGAATACATGGCCTTCTATGTAAGAAACTTTTGGAAAGACCCCGCCAAGGCCAAGATGGAGATGCAACGAAGAAGCAACCCAAGTGGCAGAAAAGAAAATTCTTCAAGAATGAGAACTTGCTTCAATTGTGGTGACCGCTATCATTTTGTGGCCAGATGTCCTTATGAGCAGAGAGAAGACAATGGTGGTGCACTCATATTAAAGAAAAACCCAAAGGCCCCTTTCAAGAAGACATTTTACCGGAAGAATTCCACCAACAAGAAGTCCGATGACATTGCATTGATAACACATGAAGAGTTCTCTTCCAATGATGAGGAGGAAGAAGAAACAACGAATGGTGTGGCAGCAATTGCCACTACCTCTACACCCACCTTCTCCCTCTTTGGTTCCCCAAATGAGAACACCTCCAACAAGAACGTCACTTGCCTCATGGCAAGAGCATTGGAGGTATGTCATCTTCTCTCTCCAATCCTAGTATAAATGACGAGTTGAATGATGACATAACTCTTGAGGTGAAGGAAGAATTAGTTGCTTCGAATACTTACATGACTAACTTTCAAGGAGAGCATAAGAAGCATTTTGTAAATCTTTTGAACCAACTTGCACACACACAAAAGCTCCTAGATGAGAGATGTAAGCTTGGGAGAGAACATCTACTTGAGATGGATGCTCTAAGTAATGCTCTTGAAGAAGAACAAGAGACTAGGGTGTCTCTTGAAGAAAAACTTGAACGCCTTGATGAGGAAAATGATCGAATTATTGCTCAACTCATTAAGGAACGTGGTCATGCCATTGCTAAATACAAAAAGGCTAAAAAGTACAAAATTGAGTTTGGTGTTATTCATGACAAACTTGCCGAGGATTATGAGAAGCTTAACAAGGCTCACAAAGCCTTGGAAAGTGATATCATGTCTCTCACAAAGTCAAGTGAACAACTTCAAACTCAATTAACTAATGTTGCTTCACCTAGCATTTCCATTCCCCCTAGTAGTACAAATATCCTTGAAGAAAATGCTAGGTTGAAGGGGGAGCTTGCAAAGGCAACCTTCCAAAAAGGTAACAAGTCTCTTGATGACCTTTTAAGTAAACAAAGGCCAAATAATGAGAAAAGAGGTCTTGGTTATGTTTCCAGAGCCAAGAAGAAAAAGAACAACATGAAGAAGAAGGTCAAGCCCGCTCAACCAAAAGATAAGACCATTATGGGTAGTGATGCCCAAAGTGGCAAAACTATGTCACATGATGACTTTGCGGGAAGTGCTAACCCTCAGTATGTCTTGATGCGTAATTATTTTGGTGATTTGTATGCACAATATGTTAGTCCTTTTGATGGTTACATTGCTTGGTCTATTTGGGTTCTCAAGACTCTTGTCACTAACAAGAGAGGACCCATTCAAAAATGGGTACCTAAAAACTAGCTTGATCTCTCATAGAACTATGCTTCCAACGGGTCAAAGTGGGTGCTTGATAGTGGTTGCACAAGTCATATGACCAGAAGTAAGACAATAATGATGGAGATGAGGGCAAATCAAGATCATATAACTGTCACATATGCCGATAAATCAAAATCTCAGGTAATGGGTATTGGCAAACTTGTGGTTGCACACGATGTTACTCGCATGGATGTCATGCTTCTTGAGACTCTTGGATATAATTTACTTTCAATATGTGCCATAGGCAAGATGGGTTTTGCCGTCTTTTTTGATAATGATATTGTGGTCCTCTTGTGGAGCAAGACTCTAAAGGTCGCTTTCGTTGGGTATGTCGAAAATGACTTGTATGTGGTGGACTTTTCGAGGAAAACCACTACAAATGCGATGTGCTTATTTGGAAAGGCCGATGTGGGTTGGTTATGGCATCACCGACTAACCCATGTCAATATGAGAACTTTGCAAAGCCTTCACAAGGGTGGCCACATTGTGGGACTAAAGGACAATGTTTGTTTTTTCAAAGATCGTGTTTGCAGGGCTTGTGTTGAAGGAAAAATGCATGATGCTCCCCACAAGCCAAATAATATAATAAAATCAAAAATGATCTTGGAGCTCCTTCATGTGGATCTCTTTGGCCCTCCATCTCATGCTAGCCTTGGTGGGAAGAAATATTGCTTGGTGATTGTTGATGACTACTCAAGATATGCATGGGTCTATGATGAGGGGTAACCTCAACAATGTCCAAGGTGAAGTACTTAGGGTTTCACGGAAAAGAGAACGTTGGGGATTTCGTCGGATGTCAGGAAAACAGTGGAGTCAAAGTCGCCTGAATATTTGGGAATCACACTATTACAAGTTGCCTGGGAGTTTTTCTGTACCCTCGCTTGGGCTTCTCCCGTCCTATAAATAATAAGTCGGGTCTCAAAGCTGTATGCGGATAGGTTTCACATATGCATAATTACAATACCAACACAATGTCGGTTCATAGTCTCTTTCCTAATACAATCAAAGTCTTTGTCGGCTGCTTCCTTGGGCTATCATCTAAAATCTTCATGTGCCGGAAGCCTTTTACCTAGTATAGGATAGCAAATAATAAGCATCCGAGTAATCATACCTATGTCAGTAGCCCCTGAGACTCTACCGGAATGGTAGTTCCAGGTTGATTCTCAAAGTTTCTTTTTTCCCTTTTTTCCCTTTATTTCTGTTCCTTGATTTTTAATTTTATAGGGAGTTTGGTACAAAGAGTCTGATGCTTCCGACAGATCGGGAATCAGTTAATTGCTCTTGGGCAAAAACAAGGTTGTCCTACATCAAATTCGAGTCCATGGGCTCGAATTCAGAATTTACTACTAGCATAATTCAGTTCCAGCCACTGAGGTCTTATCGAATACTGAATTCTAGTTTCTATTTTATCGGGTATCCAACACGTCCGTCGGGATTTTTTATCGTATCGTTGATACGGGTATTTTATTGGCAGGGCGCATTCTTGTGCGATTACCAGGCCACACAGGACGAATCATGGGGTGTTACCTTCATATTTTTGAACATGGCATTCGGATTTTTGTCGCATCGAGTGTGATCCGAGATTTTTTTTGTTTTTTGTCAGCTAAAGTTCTTTTTGTTTTCTGTAATACTCCTGATAGGAGTATCTGTTGAAGAATTTTTCATTTGTCTTTCTTTATCAGGTGCGTGCCAGCGCTCCTGATAGGAGTAGCCCCCGATGCTATGTTCGGATGTATGTATCAGAACATAGGCTCGAAAACTTGGATTTATGGTGCCAGTGTTTCTGTAGATTTTGTCAGGTGCACGACTAGTGCTCCCAATAGGAGTAGCCCCCAAGGCTACAGTCACAATATTGTATATTCGATTGTAGTCTCAAGTCTTCTCATGGAAGAATTTACTTCGGCTCCAATTTTAATTTTTTCAAGTCATATCTCTTATAGCAAGCTACAGTTTCTGCATTGTCTTTGCTATGATGTCAGTAATGATGTATTTTATGTTGTTGATTTCTAGAATACATGTCTTGAAGGGATGTTTCGAATGTGAGGCCATGCGGCAGTAATAATGACGCCTGATAACGTATCAAGTGGAGTTTTTTGACTACATGTCCCCTTTTCACACGAAGATCAAGGCGTCACGCGTTGTCCTCCCGTTTTTACCGTGGCAATAACTTCTTTATATTTTTTCCTTTACGTAATCTCTTTAACACATGTCACCACCATGTGATCTTCTGTCGGTTCGATTTTGCATCGAACAGTCCGAACTTCATACCTTTTCTCTTTATAAGGGGAAGGAGATTTGTTTTACTATTTTTTACCTCACCTTCCTTGGCTCCATATTCTTCCTTGTGCTCTTGCCCCCTTGCGAACTCCTACTCTATGCCCATGTTTCTCTTTCGCTGACATGGGCAAAAGTAAGGTGGGGACTTCCACTGCGTTCGCGAAGGCCACCAGGAAGAGGGCCGTCGGATGGGCTCCTTCCAAGTGTACGGTGCGGGATCTCTATGAGGCGTGGAACTCCGACCATCTGGTGGAGGGTACCTTCAAGCTCCCTGGAGACGAAGCTGCTCCCATCCCCGAGCCCGGCTGGGGGGGTAATGTTTCTCTCCTTTCTTCTCCAGGGCCTTTTCTCTTCCTATCCACGAATTTCTTTGTGGTCTTATTTTTGTCTATGGCGTGCAGCTGTATCATCTCACGCCGAACTCTATCCTCCATGTTGCTTGTTTCGTCACTCTCTGTGAATGCTTTCTCGGGATTCATCCCCATTGGGGCCTCTGGAAGCATTTCTTTTATGTTCGCAGTATCGCAACTGACACCATTGTGCATAACTTTGGTGGCGCCATTTTCTCTGTTCACTCCGACGTAGATTATTTTGATTTTAGGATCACTGATTCTATCCAAGCCTGGATGTCCAAGTGGTTTTATATCAAGGATCAACCAGTTGAAGGCTAGTCTTTCAGTTTAGCCCCCTTTAATCCTAAGAAAACTTGCCACAAACTTGACTCCTGGGATCAACGTCCTTCTACCAAAGAAATGGTGGAAATCTAGCCCTATCTTGATCGCATTTCAAAACTGCAGCATGAAGTTGGCAAGGAATTGTCGGGCCTCTAGATTCTGGCATTTTTTTTGCGGATCCACGTCCAACCACTTCAGGCCCGTCTTTCTGGTATGTGGGCATATACCGGGAAAAAGGATCCGATGAGGATTTCACCGGAAGACCTTACCCTTAAGGTGTATGAAAAGAGGGTTCGAAACTTCACCACTCTTACCAAGAAAAGCACGGTTCCTTCCAGCTGTCTTGTGGAGCCCTATGGCAAGAAGAACCGTCTTCCCGAGGTAAATTCCCTTTGCATCCATCTTTCCTCCCTTTTATTTGTGGATGAATTTTTTACTCTATCAATAACTGGTGCTTTTTCCATGTTTTCTTTTTGTGTAGGATTTTGATCATTTGTGCTCACTTCCTCCTCTCCCTAGAAGATGTGAGCCCCCTGTCCATTCTTCCACATCCGACGATCTCCCTGTTGAAAGGCCCAACTTTGGTCGACTAGAGGGGGGGGTGAATAGGAGACTACCAATTTTTAAACTTTTCTTGCAATTTTAAGGCTTTGCACAAAGTAAAGTTCACTAGAGATGCAGCTAAATGAATATCCTATATGGTAAACAATGCAACAAGTAAACAAGACGGTAATTGCAAGAAGTAAAGGAGTGGAACAAAAGAACCGATGAGGGGACACGGAGATGTAATTCCCGTAGTTCACTTCCAAGGAAGCTACGTCTATGTTGGAGAGGTGTCGAGGCCACACAAGGTCACCCGAGCACCACAAAGGCCTCACCTTCTTCTCCGGTGAGCACCACCACAAAGGTGGCCTCACAATCCACTCACTGGTGACCTTGAAGGCGCCAACCGAAACCTTTACAACGAGGTTGAGGGGAGACTCCACAACTCAATTGGAGACCCTCAACGACACCACGAAGCTTCACAACGAATGCCCCAGCTCCGAGGATGCCCTACACCATCTAGGGTTCTAAGAACCCAAGAGTAACAAGATCCACGAAGGATGAGTGAGGGAAATCATGATTCCTTTGGTGGAAGTGTAGATCTAGGTCACCTCTGCCAATCCTCAAAAGATCAAGAGATTTGAGTGGGTAGGGAGAGAGATCTAGGCAAGTCAAGCTCTTGTATTAATGGAAGAGAGATAAAACGAAGAGATAAGGCAAGAGGAGGAAGAAGGGGCCTTAAATAGGCCACCTCCAAACAGGCAGTTTCTGCCCCGTCCCAACGAGAATATCATTTTGCGGCCCGAAAGTTGGGGTGTCCAGGCAACGCGGTACCCAAGTTGCTTACAATCAGCTGCGTTGCCCAAAGTTGGTGTGCCAAATACTCATAGGGTCTTTTTCGACACAAATTCAACTTTACATTTCAATACAAAATATCAGGCTAACGGTCGTCAAGTTGGCCCCCCTGTCAGTTCTCGCCGTTATGTCGCTCCCGTCGCTTAGGCGGGGTGGCTGTCACATAGGCTTGCAGCGCTGGCATAGTGGATAGGATAACACCCCCTGCCTAGTATATTGACGTGACAAAATAGGGCACATGTATCAGCGTTATAATTATTTTTTGTTTACTCAGAAGATGGAACGGCCACCGCCACGCGTCTCTCCTTGGACTTCCGTCCCCGTCGTTAACCACTACCTTAAAAGCGCATTGACGGTTCCACCGTTCCCCTGCCTCGTAGAAACCACTCTTCTTCTTCCTATCATCTATCTTCTTCCTGTCTTCTCCTTGCTGCCATGGAAGGTCGTCGCACTCTAGACACAAGCTTCACTACCCATGGCAATAAGAAGATAGACGTCTACACCAATGAGGAGGAGACAGTGGTGCGAGTCCTAAGGATGTATGAGGGTTGGCTTGAGAAAGACGAGGACAAGTTTGTGTAACATCCCAAATCTTTAATCAAAGATATTAAGATCCAAATCACCCAATTTAGGGTTAACAAAAACTTTTTACTATTAAAAATAAATATGAATGCATGTGTGTTGCATTAATATGGAATTAATTTGAATTGCCATGTTTTTTTGTTCTAATGGTTGTAAAATGATTCAAAGGTGAATGACACATCATCTAGATCATTTAAAAACCAAATCCAAAGAAAAAGAAATCAAATAAGTTTAATAAAGGCAAATGGTCACTTTTGCCATTTTAATCCACTAGGCCACTTTAGGTGTTCCTAGAAGTCAATTTCAAACAGAAACAATTCTAACTCTTTGCACCCCTTGCTAGTACAAGTAAAGATCTACCAAGGCCCACTTTGAATTCTTACAAAAAACATTTAAACACTAATTTTAAATGACATTTGAAAATGGAATCAAGTGTATGTACATAGATCCCACTTTTTCAAAAAACCACTCAAATGAGTTCAACTTGACAAATCCCAGCAACCAGAGATGCTCAAGCATAATACCAACAACTCCACCAAAAATCATTTCAAATTCAAATCTTTGTTTCATGCGGCCATTGTGTCGAATAGGTGGCATGCACAAATATTCTGCCTAACTAACACTATTTGTTGATCAATGCATTGTCGAGTATTTGGGCTCATTTTGGTCCCCTTGTCTCCCTAGCTCTAACCAGCCCATAACCAACCTACCCTTTTGCCTAGAGCAGCAGTGCCGCGCTGCCCGTTCTTGGTCGCCGCCGGCCGAGAGTGGGCAACGCGCCACAGACCACGCCGCGCCAATCCAGCACCGGCACACCCTACCGCAACCCCCTGTCCACCCCACGGCCATAGCCAGCCCCTTGATCACCTCACATCGCTCGCGCCCACCGCCTCTGCGCCGTGCCCAGCTCACACCAGAGCGCTATCCCCGACAAGCCCACACAAGGCGCGCCTTGCGCCCAGCTCGCGTGCGCAGATCCACCATAACCCCAGCACCCCGCCAGACAAGCCCTTCTCCCGCCGCGTGACCAATAGCGACCGCACGCCGCGTCGAGCACCGACTCTGCCGCGTAGAGCGCTAACCCTTCCGGACCACCTGCCACCGCCCCTAGCGTTGCCATCAAGCCATAGCTGACCGCCAGGAGGCAAGCCACCATCCTCCTACCTAGCCCATGCCTCTAGCACCCTATACCATCGTCACCAATGAGCTCGCCATCGCCCTCTCGGTCCCCTCGTAGACCTATATAAAAGCCTTCCCCAACACCATTTCTTCACACCACTCAGCTCCCCTCTCACCACTGATCATTCCCCACCTCTTGCCAGAGCCGCTCGAGCAGCCAGTAACCGGAATTGCGCCGGAGTTAGCCGTAGCAGAGGAGGAGAAGTCCCCGTCGATTTCGTCCACCCCCGGAGCTGCCGTGGCCTCGCCTGAGTCTGCCGTTGTTGCCTCGTTCGATCGCCCCATCGCCACGTTAGCTGGAGACCTGGTATGCCCCCACTACACCCCCACTGAGCCGCTAGGGTTCCACCTAGTCGGCGACCTGTCCCTCGTCGACGACGAGCCACAGCCGTAGATCCTAGTTCTAATCGCGCGGTCCACCTTTCCCCGCACCGCTTCGTGTTTAAAGAGTCACTGACATGTGGGACCCCCCCTGTCAGCTGTCCTCTACGCTGTGGAGTGAAACTGGGCCGGCCCATTAAGTGTTCCCGTGCTGACCCTATAATTCAAATTTAGATTTATCTATTTAACCTAAATCTAGTTTCTGCCCATTAGTTTGAAAATCAATTCAGAGAGTTCTACTTCACCAAAATTAATAATTCTAATTTTTTGGAAATATAATGAAAATCTCTATCCATGCCTGTTGGATTTAAATCAATTAGAGTTAGAGATCTCTCCTAGGAAAAATAACAAGACAAAGGCTTTTTCACATTCAAACATTTTTCTAAAATCAACCATAATAGCTTTTGAGTTGATTCCACCTCTCAAAATTCACATTTGAATATACCTATCCAAATATGTAATAATATTGAGGTTTGCATGCAGTGACTTTGGACTAGTACCAAAAGAATGCTATATAGGCATTTTAGTCACTTTAAATCATTTAAATATTAATCTTAGACTTTATGAATTGTGATCCAACATTTAAATCACATTCCCATGAATTAGAATATATGGTGATGACATGTGTCCACATGATCCCATATTTTAATTGGAGAATATTAAATCTTAATTATTTTCAATGAGTAGAAATTACTTTTCTCGAATAAAATAAATGAAACTAGTTCATTAAACCTTGTGATGAATGTGATGATACTAGATCATCAAATGTGTGCCTTAGTGTGCTAAATAGACTAGTTAAGTAATGTTTGGTGATTGTGTATTCCGTATGTATTTATAGACGATAGTGCCGACCAAGCTACGAAGAGGAGGAATTCTACCCCGAGGAAGAAGAAGAGAATTTCAACCACTGCACCAATCAAGTCAAGCTATTACTGGCAAGCTAATACTTGACCTAAGCAAGATGCAATAGGCATGCTTGGTTATACATTTTTGACTTATACCTACCCCAAGTTTTACTTACAAGCTTTACTTTCTTTTACTTTACCAAAGTTCTTTACTTTGTTTATAGATAGCATAAAGAGTATACAAGTTGACCTATGTAGTTAGGTTTAGATGTCATTCTATGACATGAGATTGATCTTAGCATCCCACTTTAGTGAACACTCTTAACTTAGTAGTTTAGAGCTAAACCCAAAAACTTGATCACTTTAGATGGGAGTACTTGGTGAAAATGACTTGTGAAAACCTTGGAATGATGAGTCATTCTATTGAGATGTTTTGACATGTGTTGAGAAACACAACTGGTTTATGATGATGAAAATGCTGAGGCATGAGCCTTAGCCCCTTTTATAAAAACTGATGGTTGGGTTCGGATGTGATACCATTCCAATTTTACCGTACAACCATAATACCTGAATTGGGTAAGGCTTAGCCGGAAGTTTATATGCATTAGTATGAGTTCCCTCGCGGGAGAGGTCTAAGCTGAGGCTACCTCTCAATGTTGTCCACCTATGTAGTGCCTAGGATGGTAGATGGCCATGGATGGGAGGCCAAGCTCATAGGAGAGGTGATTATACTAGAGTGTGTAAAGGAAAGGTTATGTTTGATTATCACCATACTAAGTATGATGATTCGAGGTTATCCCTCACAGATGTATCGAATTTTGTGGTGAAAGTGTACCACCTCTGCAGAGTGTCAAACTATTCGAATAGCTGTGTCCGCGGTTATGGACAGTTGGAGTGGCCATACTGTTCCGTTGTCAGATGTTTTCAAAATGACTTATGAAATGAATTGTGACATGACTTGACCACAACAGAGTTGTGACTATGACAACTAAGTTCCCACTTAGGTGATTTTAGAACTTTATTTTATCTTTCTTTGTTTCTGAACTCAACTTAGGTTTCAAACTTAACTTTACAAATAAACTTAGAACTTAGCATTTCCTACTAGAACTACCTTACTTGTTAGTGATAGTTTGCGAGTACTTAAAGAGTACTCATGGCTTTGTCCCTGGCTTTTCCCGTGGCCAGACTATGAGGAGGACTACCCTGAAGGAGGACAGCAGGACGGCTACGACAACTAGGATCATCTCCCATCATCAGCATTACATGTGACACTGAAGATGGACCCCAGCGCTACGCTATTTATTCCGCTACTTGTTTGTATTAAGACTAGATCATGAGATCCTTTATTTGTGTAAGACCTTATTATGGTTTGTAATGGATGATGTACTTTGGTACCAATTCTATCATGTCTCGCAAAAATGGTAATCCCGGGATTGCGATGTATGGCATAACAGGCATCTGAGATTAAAAATACGGGTGTTGACAAGTTGGTATCAGAGCCATCCTGACCATAGGAGACCCTAGTTAGAATGGACGTCCGAACAAAAACTTAGTTTCAAAACAAAAGAAGTGAGTATTTATGAAAACCTATTCCCACTCTTATCCTTGAGATTCTTTCAAAAAAAATCATGTTCCTCAAAAATTCTTGCAATTCTACATAAAATTTGACACACTTGATCACCCCACTAACTTGCTCACCCTAAATTCTTATAGATGGAAGTTCAGTACTGCAAGTTCTACCAGTTGGGCAACGGAGGCCAGCTGATCTTCGAGAGGGATCTTGATGCACTATCTGAGTACCTGGAGCGTCCGCATCCGGAATTATTCGGAGGTGACCACCCTAGAGGAGATTTACAATGGCTGATAGTTGTTGATCTTCGAGGCAAGATGGAGGCACCACTTTCCGAGAAGATTCAATTCACCGTGAGAGAGAGCAACTAGCTAGATGGATTAGCCAGGGCAATGCATGAAGCTCTTGCTCGTCTTTGCGCACAGAATGTCAACTTGATCTAAGGAACCCGCTTTGCTCACTATGCAAGGCGTGATTCTATGGGAATGCCTCTAGAGATGCCAAGTCACCTGAAGTTGAAGCGCCAAGTGGAGAACCTTGACTTCCTGCTGTATGAAAGATAGAAGGAATTGGACAATGCTCGAGAGTACGCCAACCACAACCTTGCCATTCCCGCCCATAAGGCCCAGACTTTCTCACTGCTCGTCAAGGATCGTCAATCACTCTGTCGTCAACGCGCAAAGAAGGATCGCACCATCGACTGTCTTCGCAAGAAGGTGGCCGACCTCGAGAAGACCATCAAGGATCAAGAAGCTCAGCTTGCAGCAAAAGAAGAAGAAGAGGAAGAAGGTGAAGACATCCAGGGGATATTCACTTGTACCTCAGCAATGATGATGACTATCTGGAGGATGATGCCATGGACTTCTACACAGACGATGATGACTCCGACTTCATCGATGATGAGTAGATGCACTAGAGCACTATCGTAGGAGTGAGAAGTATGGGTCCCATTGTATCGTAGATTACAGAATGGTTCTTAAAACCATCTGTTTTCCTTTGATGTTGTGGTGTGTGTGTGTGTGTGTGTGTTTGTATCGTGTGATTTGCTTGAATGAATGAAAAGTTGTTAGTTTGCCAAACTTGAGTGAAACTCAAAGTTTTAGCTTTTGAAAACAAAACCATGAACCTTAGAACTTTCCCTCTTACCCCTTTATCTATCTCAATCTTCAGATGACTCGTGGAAACCAAGGAGGGAGCAGCTCATCGCAGGACCCGATGTTGCAAATTCTACAGACGCTAATTGTGGACCACGAAGCTAGTAGAGCAGAGTGCCAAGCAAATCTAGCCACCCTACAGCAGATCGCCCAGATGGCTCACAACAATTGGAATCACGGAAATCAGGATCATCATGGATCCAAACTCAAAAACTTTCAGAATACCAATCCCCCTCTCTTTAGCCAGTCTGAAAACCCACTAGATGCTGATGATTGGTTACAGACCATGCAGAATAACTTAGAAGTATCAGGAGTTGACGCAAATGAGCAAGTTATGTTTGCCACCCACTAACTGGCAGGAGATGCAAGATCATGGTGGAACAGCACCCGTAACATGAACAACGGTCAAGTGATGACGTGGGAAGATTTCAAGACTAAGTTTTGCCGCACCCATGTACCGCAAGGTTTAGTCACCAGAATGAGAGATGAGTTCAGAGAACTGAAGCAAGGCAGAATGACTATAGTAGAGTATCGTGACAGATTTCTATCCCTCGCTAGGTATGCACCTGATGAGATCAACACGGAAGCCAAGAAGAAGGAGAGATTCCTAAATGGATTGCATGATGAGATGCAAACGGTGTTAATCAACATCCGTTTTGAAGATCTCGAAGAGCTAGTCAACTTTGCCATCTAGATGGAAGGAAAGATCAACCAAGCCAACGACAACCGTAGGCGTAGAATGATGCACCAGAGTGGATCCAACAGTCACCAGAAGTATCACCCCAACCCGTCTACAGGATATACCCCGCAGAACAATAGACCCCCAATGTCTCGCCCAAGCTACCCCAACTGTAGCGGAGGAAATGTGAAGACTGGAGGAAATCACAACAACCACCCCGGCAACTCCAACAACTTCAACCGTGCACAACCCAAGCCCAACAACAACAACAATACTTACCCAAGGACTGGAAGCAATGCTGTGCCTGTTGCCGTCAAAGACAAGTCTCAGATTACTTGTTTTGAGTATGGAGTGAAGGGTCACTACTCCAATGAGTGTCCCAAGAAGATTGCCTCCATTGCCAATGTGAATGCCCCAGCTCAGCACCAGCACCATGTTCAACCCGGAAGAAGATTCGCCCCAGGGAACCCTCAAAATCGCAACAGCCGTCTCTTCCACATGAACGCCGAAGAAGCCCAAGAAGCGCCCGATGTCATGCTAGGTATGTTTTCTATCAACTCAGTTTTAGCAAGAGTGTTGTTTGATTCTGGAGCATCGCACTCGTTTGTCATCGAAGAATTTGCATGCACTAGTAAGATTCACCCAACCAACTTGAAGCATGTCATGATAGTTCAAATACCTGGTTCAACCACAAAAGCTAGAAAAATTTGCATAGCTGTACCTATCAGAATACATGGGATAGAGTTTTATGCCAATCTAGTAGTACTTGGAACCAAAGGTTTGGAAGTAGTACTAGGAATGGATTGGATGTCAAAGCATAAAGGATTGATAGACTGCGCCAAGAAAGCCATCACCATGACCAGTAGCTCTGGAGTGTCAGTAGAGCATATATCTGAAACCTTACCCTGTCAGTTCAAGTGCAACAAGAGTCTAGCCCTACCCACCATAGACCAAGTCAAAGTAGTATGTGAATACCCCGACGTATTCCCAGATGAATTGCCCGGTATGCCCCCGGATCGGGATATTGAGTTCATTATTGAACTAATTCCGGGAACCGAACGCATAGCTCAGAGACCCTATAGCATGAACCCATCAGAGTTAGTTGAACTGAAGAATCAATTCGATGCCATGCTAGCAAAAGGCTTGATTCAACCAAGTGCATCGCCATGGAGATCGCCTGTTCTGTTCGTCGACAAGAAGGATGGAGGCAACCGTTTGTGCACAGATTACAGGAAGCTGAATGACGTCACCATCAAGAACAAGCACCCTTTGCCCAAGATAGAGGATCTATTTGATTAGTTGACTGGTGCCAGTGTGTTCTGTAAGATTGATCTTAGGACTGGTTATCACCAACTTAAGATTCATGCAACAGATATTCCAAATACCGCCTTTACCACCAGATATGGATTATATGAGTTTACGGTCATGTATTTTGGATTAACCAATGGCCCTGCTTATTTCATGAATCTCATGAATAAGATCTTTATGAATTTTCTGGATAAGTTTTTCGTTGTGTTTATCGACGATATCCTTATCTACTCCAAGTCAGAAGAATACCATGAGAAACATCTGAGAATCATCCTTGAAACCCTTAGAGAGCATCAGTTGTATGTCAAGTTCAGCAAATGTGAGTTTTGGTTGAAAGAAGTAGGATTCCTCGGACATATTGTGTCTACCGGAGGAGTCACTATTGATTTCACCAAGATCAAAGATGTCAAAGAATGGGAAGCCCCAACCACTCAAACCCAAGTCCGTGCATTTCTCGGATCAGCAGAATATTACCGCAAGTTCGTAGAAGGATTTTCAAGCATAGCAAGACCCATGACCCAATTGTTGAAGAAGGACAAGAAATTGGAATGGACCGACAAATGTGAAGCAAGTTTCCAAGAGCTCAAAAAGAGATTGATTTCAGCCCCAGTATTGATCATGCCAGATATCAAGTCGTTTGACGTGTATTGTGATGCATCCAAGATTGGTCTCGGATGTGTATTGATGCAAGAAGGCAAAGTCATCGCATATATGTCTCGACAACTGAAGCAGCATGAGCAGAAGTACCCTACCCATGATCTTGAATTAGCAGCCGTAGTTTTAGCGTTGAAGACATGACGTCATTACCTTATGGGTAATCACTGTGAGATTTACTCAGATCACAAGAGCTTGAAGTATATTTTCACTCAGAAGGAGCCAAATATGAGGCAAAGGAGATGTATAGAGTTAATCAAGGATTATGACCTTGACATTCACTATCACCCCGGCAAAGCCAATGTGGTAGCGGATGCTCTTAGCAGATTGCCGTGTAGGTTAAACACCATGATCAAGGAGAAGCAACCAAGTTTGTATGAGGAGTTGGAGCAGTTTATAACTGAGCTAGTTAGCAAAGGATTCTTAGATAGCATTGAACTTCAATCCACTTTGATTAGCCAAATCAAGGAGGCTCAGAAGGGAAATTCAAGTATCGACGGAATCAAGCATCGTATTGGTACAGGAAAGGTACCTGGATTCACCGAAGATGAAGAAGAAGTTCTGTGGTACAAAGGAAGTATCTGTGTGCCAGTAGATTCAGAGCTGAAGCAAGTTATCATGCAAGAAGCTCATGATACTCTTTATTCTATCCACCTCGAAGGAACGAAGATGTATGAGGATTTGAAGGAGCAATTTTGGAGGCATAAGATAAAGAGAGAAATCGAAAGCTACATTGCCAAGTGTGATATCTGTCAGAGAGTCAAGGTGGAACATCAGAGACCCACATGACTGTTGCAACCATTGCAGATTCCGGAATGGAAATGAGATTCCGTCGGAATGGACTTTATCACCGGTTTGCCTACTTCTAGTAGGGGAAATGACTCTATCTGGGTCATTGTTGATAGACTGTCCAAGGTAGCTCATTTTATACCTGTCAAGACAACCTACCAGAGTTCTAAGCTAGCAAAGTTGTACATTGCTAGAATCGTCAGTTTGCATGGAACCCCCAAGACCATAGTGTCGGATCGAGGAACCAATTTACCTCAAGATTTTGGCAGAAAGTCCAAGAAGGATTGGGAACCAAGTTGAATTTCAACACAACTTATCACCCGTAGACCGATGGACAGACTGAAAGAGTCAACCAGATCTTAGAAGACATGTTGAGAGCTTGTGTGTTAGAGTATGGATCAAAATGGGAAGATTGTCTGCCTTTCACAGAATTCTCATACAACAACAGTTATCAAGCCAGTTTGTAGATGGCCCCATTTGAATTGGTCGCAAGTAGGAGAGAGTCAGATTTTCGGACCCGACATCCTACGAGAAGCTGAAGAGAAGGTTCACAAAGTCCGTGAGCACCTCAAGACCGCCCAATCCAGACAGAAGGGTTATGCTGAAAAGAGAAGGAGAGACCTGACTTTCAATGTTGGAGATTTTGTGTATCTCAAAGTTTTGCCATTGAAGGGAATGGAACATTTTAGTCTGAAAGGGAAGTTAGCCCCCAGATATATCGGACCCTTCAAGATTCTGAATCGTCGAGGAGAAGTATTGTATCAACTAGAACTGCCAGAAGATATGTCTGCCATCCACAATGTGTTCCACATCTCGTTACTTCGCAAAAGCATAGAAGTGCCAAAGAAGACCGAAGTTTTCAAGAACATCGATCACCGAGCCGTTGATATCAACAAGGATCTGACATATCGTGAAGTTCCCATTCGTATCTTGGAGGAAGCTTACAGAACCACCAAGACCCCGAGTATCAAATTTCTCAAGATTCAATGGAGCAACCATACCGAAGAAGAAGCCACTTGGGAGCGAGAAGATTACATTAGGATTGAGTTCCCAGATCTCTTTAGTTCCTAGTTTTCTTTCTTAAATCTCGAGACGAGATTTTGTTTAAGGGGGGAAGGTTTGTAACATCCGAAATCTTTAATCAAAGATATTAAGATCCAAATCACCCAATTTAGGGTTAACAAAAACTTTTTACTATTAAAAAGTTTTATGAATGCATGTGTGTTGCATTAATATGGAATTAATTTGAATTTCCATGTTTGTTTGTTCTAATGGTTGTAAAATGATTCAAAGGTGAATCACACATCATCTAGATTATTTAAAAACCAAATCCAAAGAAAAAGAAATCAAATAAGTTTAATAAAGGCAAATGGTCACTTTTGCCATTTTAATCCACGAGGCCACTTTAGGTGTTCCTAGAAGTCAATTTCAAACAGAAACAATTCTAACTCTTTGCACCCCTTGCTAGTACAAGTAAAGATACCAAGGCCCACTTTAAATTCTTACAAAAACATTTAAACACTAATTTTAAATGACATTTGAAAATGAAATCAAGTGTATGTACATAGATCCCACTTTTTCAAAAACACTCAAATGAGTTCAACTTGACAAATCCCAGCAACCAGAGATGCTCAAGCATAAGACCAACAACTCCACCAAAAATCATTTCAAAATTCAAATCTTTGTTTCATGCAGCCATTGTGTCGAACATGTGGCATGCACAAATATTCTGGCTAACTAACACTATTTGTTGATCAATGCATTGTAGAGTATTTGGGCTCATTTTGGTCCCCTTTTCTCCCTAGCTCTAACCAGCCCATAACCAACCTACCCTTTTGCCTAGAGCAGAAGTGCCGCGCCACCCGTTCTTGGTCGCTGCTGGTCGAGCGTGGGCAACGCGCCACAGACCACGCCGCGCCAATCCAGCACCGCCACTAGCTCCGCCACACCCTACCGCGACCCCTGTCCACCCCACGGCCACAGCCAGCCCCTGGACCACCTCACATCGCTCGTGCCCACTACCTCTGCACCTTGCCTAGCTCACGCCAGAGCGCCATCCCCGACAAGCCCGCACAAGCCGCGCCTTGTGCCCAGCTCGCGTGCGCCGCTCCGCCATAACCCAAGCACCCCGCCAGACACGACCTTCTCCCGCTGCACGATTAGTAGCCACCACACGCAGAGCGCCAGCCCTTCCCGACCACCTGCCACCGATCCTAGCCTCGCCATCAAGACGTAGCTGACTGCCAGGAGGCAAGCCACTGTCCTCCTACCCAGCCCACGCCTCTAGCGCCATGTACCGTTGTCACCAACGAGCTCGCTGTCGCCCTCTCGGTCCCCTCGGCGAGCCTATATAAAGAGCCCTCCCCAGCACCATTTCTTCACACCACTCAGCCCCCCTCTCACCACTGATCATTCCCCACCTCTCGTCGGAGCCACTCGAGCAGCCAGTCACCGGAATTGCACCGGAGTTAGCCGCAACAGAGGAGGAGAGGTCCCCATCGATTTCGTCCACCCTCGGAGCTGCCGTGACCTCGCCTGAGTCCGCTTCGTCGCCTCGTTCGATCGCTCCCATCGCCACGTTAGCTGGAGCCCTGGTATGCCCCCACTACACCCCCACCGAGTCGCTAGGGTTCCACCTCGCCGGCGACCTGTCCGTCGTCAATGACGAGCCATAGCCGTAGATCCTAGTTCTAATCGTGCGGTCCACTTTTCCCCATACCGCTTCGCGTTTAAAGAGCTACTGACATGCGGGACCCCCCTATCAGCTGTCCTCTACACCGCGGAGTGAAACTGGGCCAGCCCGTTAGTGTTCCCGCGCTGGCCCTGTAATTCAAATTTAGATTTATCTATTTAAACTAAATCTATTTTCTGCCCATTAGTTTTGAAAATCAATTTAGAGAGTTCTACTTCACCAAAATTAATGATTCCAATTTTGTTGGAAATATAATGAAAATCTCGATCCAAGCCCGTTGGATTTAAATCAATTAGAGTCAGAGATCTATCCTAGCAAAAATAACAAGACAGAGGCTTTTTCATATTCAAACATTTTTCTAAAATCAACCATAATAGCTTTTGAGTTGATTCCACCTCTCAAAAATCACATTTGAATATACCTATCCAAATATGTAATAATATTGAGGTTTGCGTGCAGTGACTTTGGACTAGTACCAAAATAATGCTATATAGGAATTTCTAGTCACTTTAAATCATTTAAATATTAATCTTAGACTTTATGAATTGTGATACAACATTTAAATCACATTCCCATGTATTAGAATATGTGGTGATGACATGTGTCCACATGATCCCATATTTTAATTGGAGAATATTAAATCTTAATTATTTTCAATGAGTAGAAATTACTTTTCTCGAATAAAATAAATGAAACTAGTTCATTAAATCTTGTGATGAATGTGATGATACTAGATCACCAAATGTGTGCCTTAGTGTGCTAAATAGACTAGTTAAGTATTGTTTGGTGATTGTGTATTCCGTATGTATTTATAGACGATAGTACCGACCAAGTCTACGAAGAGGAGGAATTCTACCCCGAGGAAGAAGAAGAGAATTTCAACCTATAGTGAAATTGGATCGATAAAGATCCTAAGTCCCTATGATTAACATGCTAGTCCCTGGATCATTAGCTAGCACTCACAGTCGATGAAATATCATGTAAAACACAAGTATTTATTACATGAATCGAATAATCCAGAGTTTACATTATTACAAAAGAAGCGAAATATATACAACTTGGAGTCCCATCAATGCCACAAGCAGGTTGAGTGAAGACCCGTGATCCTAGCGCTTCAACGATCTCCAAATTCTACACATGAAACGTGCAGCCAAACGAGTTGGTCAATACTTTGAATGTATTGGAAAATTACACCATGAAGGAAAAGACTCTACTTCTACATGCAAGGCGAAGATAAGGCTTTGGGGTTTCATTTGCATACAACCAATTTTCTCTAAGTAAAAGAGAAGAAGTAGAGAGAAAATTTTATCCTACTTTGCAAACTTTTAGTAAGTAAAAATAAGATCGAGTTGCTTGCACTGGGTCCTCCAGGCTACCAACTCTCAACCCAACACATGGCACCAAAAACCCACTAAGTCTAAGTTCACAGAGCCCTCAGGATGCAACTCACGAACATAGGTTTGCAAGCATTTGTCTTTGAACCAAAATCCCACCAAGTCTGAGTTCACAGAACCCTCAGGATGCAAATCACAGACCCAGGTTCATTTATTTTGAAAAAGATAGTGGAAAATCCTTTAGAGGCTCCATCCTTCAGATGCTCAAAGTTGTTCTTTTTCCGTGAACACGGCTGATCGATCAGATTGCAATACTCTTGAGAGGTTGTGCACTTTCCCCACAATCCACGATCAAGTCCTTTTACAGACAAGACCATGGCAAGTCTTTCCCTTAGTAGCCCGTCTACTAGCTGGATCCAACCGTGCCAAGAACCTCCAAATGTTGGTACCCCGGTGAGGTTTCCCACTAAGTACTAGGCCAAGACAGAGCCCATATGTATTGTGGTTGCACTGGAAGCTTTTGAATTCTGAAACATGGCAGATTTCTTTGATTCCTGGGCGGCCATCCTCCACCAAATTCCACTCGTTGACCCGACAACCATTCCGCCCAGAAGAAAACTTAGTTTTTATTTTGAAGGGGGTTTTGAGAAGAAAAGGTTTGCTCGAGAGAGCTTTATACTTAGAAATTTTTCAGTATTTCAAAGCTATCGATATTTTATATATAGCATAGCTCAAGCATAACACTTAGAAAAATTTAAGGATTCCTAATGGGAGTGGAAATAATCCTAAGTATAGAAGTACTCATGGCATACTATAAAACAGCATCGCACTTGTAAAACACTTAAAATATTTCTACTAAAACATCCTGCACATGCATACTACTCATTTGAAGATCAAAACATGCATAGTAACAAAACTGGGATAAAAACATGAACAAGGTGTAACTTGCCTTATGGTGTTAATAGTATGCGTGACGATTGAATTTCCTTCGCAGCAACCGCACTCTTCGCACAATCTAACGCAAGGACAAGTAGTTATAATCAAAACAATTGCAACCATAACAAACACAACAATGATTATCATAACCATGCACAATGATTTAATATTAGTTATTGGAATGGTATTAAACCATATGATGCATGTTGGAGATTATTTAATGCAATAGGGTATTTATTATTAAATCTTGATGACCAAATACGAGGTTTTAGTAGTTTCATTGCAAATTCTGTCCTAATAGTCAAATTAATTTTTTTATTGGTTTTACTGGATAGAGTACATTAATACGAACAAGTAGGAATTGGATTCATATTAATCGGAGTTGTAGATCTTTTTCTATGATTTATTTACTATTTAAAGGAGTTTAAATCATTTAAAATATTAACTACATCATAAATTATATCTAAGACCAGATCTATATTCTACGTGAAATTGTGAATCCATAGACACCTTATTTGTATTTTTTTGGATATACAGATAATTTACTATGATTTATTTAGTCTAAAATATCCATTAAACCATTTAAATTATTAGAGTAAAAATATACCGTAAAAGTTAGATCTAATCTTGAATTAATATTCTACATAATTTTGTGAATCCAACGATATATTATTTGTAATTTTTGGACTAATATATCTTTTTGTAGGAATTTTATAAGATCTAAACAATTTCTACCCTTTTATTTATTTATTAAGGATATGTTGACTGTGCACATTGACCTGGGACGTTAACCGGTGAGCTGGCGCTGACCTGGACGATGACGTGGCGTTGCCGAGGCAGGGTCAGGAGGACAGCGATGTGGAGCGCTCTGGTTGGGCGGTACCGCTTCGTTCTGTGTTCTAATCTCGGCCGTCTAGACGAGATCCGGTGAAGAAGGGGCGCTAGCTTCGTCAACGGCGGTGGGGGTAGTCAATGACGTCGATGAACGGCCCTGACGGCGGCAGTTGACAGCGCTCCAGCGAGTTCCCGGGACGTCGGAGTGGTAAACAGGGTGCGTCGCGTTAACACGGTCTCGTGGGTACCCTCAGCGACTTCCCTTGCTTCCTGCAGTGATGGAGACGGTTGGATGGAGCTCCGCAGCGCGTGTGGTACTTCGGCGAGATTGCGTGCTTGCTATGGTGATCTACGCAAGGGGAAACTTGGGTTAGGGGGCATCGGCAAGTACGGGTGAGAGTTCCAGATGGTAAGGGAGGGTCGGGGTGGACGGAACCGTGCTCTACCTCGAGCTCCCGTGAACAACAATGCCGCGCCGCAGCGAGATCCGAATCGAGGCTAGGGTTCCATGATTCGCGAAATTTCGAACGGGATAGAGGGGAGGGGTTTATATGGGGGTTCTGTCGTGCGGAAGGGGCAAGGGACAAACGGATTCACGCCAAAACGATTGGGATTTTTGGTTCGGGGATGAACTCGTGTTCATCAGGGACTCTCGGCTGGAGATGGAAGATGACAGGTGGGCCCGACGTGTCAGCGACAGCGAGGAGGGAAGCGGGCTGGCTGACCGCGGCGGCTTTGTTTCTGGGCCGGCCCATGCAGTGGCTGCGCTGCGCACTACGCGTGGCAGGAGGGCGAGCGGCGGGTAGCTGCCGGGCTAGCTCTGACTGACCTGTTTAGATTCTTTTTTCTATTTGATAGTTTCTTTTATATCTTTTTCATATGATCTCCAAATGAATTGATTCTTGTCTCCAAAATTTTCTAAAATTGTGTAGATCCTCTTAGGATCATTTTTGTAGCCTTTTACCTAGTTTGAGAGTAATGGATTTATATATCCTGTTTGTACTCTTGTAGGAGTATTTTGGTAATTCAAAATAGGGCTTTGCATGAGATGCCATGATGCAATGCAACACAATGTTTTGGATTTGTTATAACCTTCTCATCAATGTGTTAGACATATTAACCCATTCTTTTAATGTTGTTTGGTAAAATTTCAAATAACCAACAAAAGTTTCTTTTTATTCATAATTTTCAACAAGATCAAACAATTCAATTATTTTATTTACCATATTATGACATTCCAAAATTAGGATTTTTTTTGATGTTAAAGACTACCACCCTTAAAAGGAATCTTTTCCTCGAGATTCGAGAAAGATAGAAAGAAATAGGTTCGGGATACATTAGGGTACTACCACCCTTAAAAGATTGTCTTTGTTGAATCCTCCCAAATTGAGTTATTTGAGGTTTATCGTCAACTATCTCGATGTGAAGATTTGTGTGCTTCATCCGCAGAGTCGTGGTGTATGTTGGCATTAACAGTAGGGTGAATCTTTCCATTCCCATTACCATTCTTCGGTTCCTGGCAATCAACGACATAGTGTCCAGGTTTGCGATAGTTGAAACAAAGGACCTTACTCGTGTCCTTCCTTTTTCCGCCATTGGTGAAATTTCCTCCATTCCTGTTCTGATGCTTATGACCATTGTGGCCATTGTGCTCATCCAAATGGGAGTCATCATGTTCGTGGGGTGGTGGAGAAGTGGTGCGATGCCTTTGGTATGATCTAGAGGTGTGCTTGTGGAATGTAGACTTCCTCTTACGATTCTCCATGCTCTTATGCTTGGCTTCCACTATAACTGGTCTATC
The DNA here is from genome assembly GCA_910589775.1 of Avena eriantha. Taxonomy (NCBI): domain Eukaryota; kingdom Viridiplantae; phylum Streptophyta; class Magnoliopsida; order Poales; family Poaceae; genus Avena; species Avena eriantha. The sequence continues at coordinate 379,531,105 of OU342741.1, forward strand.
CAGGAGTTCTTGGTAGTTATCAAACTTCAGAGCCACAAGCTGGATGGATATCTCGTCATTAAGTCCTCTCATGAATTCTTCCTGCCTCTTGGCATCAGTGGAAACATCATCCGGTGCATAACGTGCCAACTTGTTGAAAAGCTCTCCATACTCAGAGACAGAGTGGTGCAGTTGTTGTAAGTCGCGAAAATCATGCCTCTTCAAGGCCATGACACCAGCAGCCACATAATGAGTGCGGAAGGCTTCTTCAAACTGGTTCCATGGAATAGCATCAATATCCGGATAGGTGACCTGATAATTATCCCACCATTCAGCAGCAGGCCCCTCAAGTTGATGTGCGGCAAACTGCACCCTTTCTGCTCCAACAGCTTGGACGGTGTCCAACTTCTTGTTGATTGTGCGGAGCCAGTCATCCGCTACAATTGGTTCAGGGCTGCTTGAGAAGGTAGGAGGGTTTAACTTCAAAAACCGAGTCAAGCAATCTTGTTGAGGCGGCGGGGGTGTCGGAGGAGGCGGGTTGTTGTTGTTGTTTTGCATATTTTGGGTGAGGAGTTGGATTAGCTGATTCTGGGAGTTCAGAAGTTGTGCAATCTCTGGAGGTAGAACATAGTTCTCATGTCTTGGCGGCATCTGAGATTTTAGACAAAAGGTAAGACATAGGTAGAAAGACTATGGAATAAACTCTACTCTTATGCATCAGACATGGAAAACACACAATTATTGTCAACCAAGCTTCAATCACACCGAGTTTTATTACAACCAAGCATTACAAGGAAATTGGTAAGGTACTACGGTATTTGATAGGCTAACTACTCTAATCTCTTGTCTCTTTGCCTGAGTTGGGGTGTGCATGATGTCGCTCTTCAAGCCTTTGTGCCCCCGCTAGGGTTGATCATTTCGAGATTTCTTCTGTGGGCAGTTGATATCATAATGCCCATTGTTAAGGCACTTGAAACAAGTGACATCCCTAAGATCCTTGCTATGCTTCTCGCCGTAGTTGCCATTAATCCCATTATCATGGACCCTTTTCTGAGGACAATTATATGCATAGTGTCCCATGTCTCCACACTTATAACAGAGAACTTCTCTTAAATCCTTCCTCTGTTTTGGTATTTCCAAGGCCAACAAGTCTGGTAGATCATATTCCACCTCAAACTTCGGAACTCTCGATCTTTTCCTTGAGCTAGTTTTGGGAACATGGCCCCTCTTTCCATAAGCCAAGTATTGCAAAGTGATGACTTTGGGTGCGGTGTCTAGAGTCTTGAATCCATCCCTTGCCTTTGTCGTAGACCTTGTGTCCTTGTAGAGCTTCATGAGGCCTTGTCGCATTCCATCTCTGACTTGCTGATTCACTTGCTATACCACCGGGTAGAGGTGACATTGAGCAGGGTTATGATTGGTTCCTTCACACAAGAAACACGTAACTTGAGAGGTGGGACGTTCTTCAGATGGGTGACTTTCTTCATAGTAGGCGCACTGATCACGATGCTCCTTAGAGGTGTGGTCCATCTATCGAGTTGACCAAGGTTTAGAGTAGAACAAAAGGATTGTAGAAGAAGAAGAATAACCCATACAAGCAACTTTAGTTTTGGAAGAAAAGGTTTTATTTGCTATCGTAACAACCATAAAAGAGGGAAAACAATTCGTTGCATCTATATTATAGAGAAATCTATCCGGATTTGGTTCCTAGTAGGTCACTTGGAATCTTCATGATCTTCGTAATCTTCATTGTCTTCGAGGTCTTCGGTTAATAACTTTGACTTAAGGCCTTCGAAGTCTTTGGTTTAAATTCTTCAATTCTCGTAGCTTCAGTCTTGGATCATCTTCTACAGAAGTCTTCAAGTCCTGACTTGAGCGAGATGGTCTTCTTTGGAAGGGTAGTCTTGAGAGAAGTTTCTTCTTCAAGTTCATAGCGGTCATCTCTAATGTTGAAAAGAAGAGACTTAAGAAATTTTAAACTCCAAACATAGATGATGAGAAATATGAGAGTTTTTTTTGAAATAACTTAGAAAATATTACTCCTAAGGTTTTTCCATGTCTAGGGTCACGATCTACAGTTAACTTATGCTCTGATACCATCTGTAGTGACCTTGGATCGATAAAGATCCTAAGTCCCTCTGATTAACATGCTAGTCCCTGGATCATTAGCTAGCACTCACAGTCGATGAAATATCATGTAAAACACAAGTATTTATTACATGAATCGAATAATCCAGAGTTTACATTATGACAACAGAAGCGAAATATATACAACTTGGAGTTCCATCAATGCCACAAGCAGGTTGAGTGAAGACCCGCGATCCTAGCGCACCTTTCAACGATCTCCAAATTCTGCACATGAAACGTGCAGCCAAACGAGTTGGTCAATACTTTGAATGTATTGGAAAATTACACCATGAAGGAAAAGACTCTACTTCTACATGCAAGGCGAAGATAAGGCTTTGGGGTTTCATTTGCATACAACCAATTTTCTCTAAGTAAAAGAGAAGAAGTAGAGAGAAAATTTTATCCTACTTTGCAAACTTTTAGTAAGTAAAAATAAGGTCGAGTTGCTTGCACTGGGTCCTCCAGGCTACCAACTCTCAACCCAACACATGGCACCAAAAACCCACTAAGTCTAAGTTCACAGAGCCCTCAAGATGCAACTCACGAACTTAGGTTTGCAAGCATTTGTCTTTGAACCAAAATCCCACCAAGTCTGAGCTCACAGAACCCTCAGGATGCAAATCACAAACCCAGGTTCATTTTTTTTGAAAAAGATGGAGGAAAATCCTTCAGAGGCTCCATCCTTCAGATGCTCAAAGTTGTTCTTTCTCCCTGAACACGACTGATCGATCAGATTGCAATACTATCGAGAGGTTGTGCACTTTCCCCACAATCCACGATCAAGTCCTTTTACAGACAAGACCATGGCAAGGCTTTCCCTTAGTAGCCCGTCTACCAGCTGGATCCAACCATGCCAAGAACCTCCAAATGTTGGTACCCCGGTGAGGTTTCCTACTAAGTACTAGGCCAAGACAGAGCCCATATGTATTGTGGTTGCACTGGAAGCTTCTGAATTCTGAAACATGGCAGATTTCTTTGATTCCTGGGCGGCCGTCCTCCACCAAATTCCACTCGTTGACCCAATAACCATTCCTCCCAGAAGAAAACTTAGTTTTTATTTTGAAGGGGGTTTTGAGAGGAAAAGGTTTGCTCGAGAGAGCTTTATACTTAGAAATTTTTCAGTCTTTCAAACCCATCGATATTTTATATATAGCATAGCACAAGCATAACACTTAGAAAAATTTAAGGATTCCTATTGGGAGTGGAAATAATCCTAAGTATAGAAGTACTCATGGCATACTATAAAACAACATCGCACTTGTAAAACACTTACAATATTTCTACTAAAAACATCCTACACATGCATACTACTCATTTGAAGATCAAAACATGCATAGTAACAAAACAGGGATAAAAACATGAACAAGGTGTAACTTGCCTTATGTTAATAATATGTGTGACGATTGAATTTCTTTCGCAGCAACTGCACTCTCCGCACAATCTAACGCAAGGACAAGTAGTTATAATCAAAATAATTGCAACCATAGCAAACACAACAATGATTATGATAACCATGGACAATGATTTACTATTAGTTCTTGGAATGGTATTAGACCATATGATGCATGTTGGAGATTATTTAATGCAATAGGGTATTTATTATTAAATCTTGATGACCAAATAAGAGGTTTTAGTAGTTATTGCAACTTCTGTCCTTATAGTCAAATTAAATTTTTTATTGGTTTTACTGGATAGAGTACATTAATACAAACCAGTAGGAATTAGATTCATATTAATCGGAGTTGTAGATCTTTTTCTATGATTTATTTACTATTTAAAGGAGTTTAAATCATTTAAAATATTAACTACATCATAAATTATATCTAAGACCAGATCTATATTCTACGTGAAATTGTGAATCCATAGACACCTTATTTGTATTTTTTGGATATACATATAATTTACTATGATTTATTTAGTGTAAAATATCCATTAAACCATTTAAATTATTAGAGTAAAAATATACGGTAAAAGTTAGATCTAAACTTTAATTAATATTCTACATAATTTTGTGAATCCAACGATATATTATTTGTAATTTTTGGACTAATATATCTTTTTGTAGGAATTTTATAAGATCTAAACAATTTCTGCCCTTTTATTTATTTATTAAGGATATGCTGACTGTGCACATTGACCTGGGACGTTGACCGGTGAGCTGGCGCTGACCTGGACGATGACGTGGCATTGACAAGGCAGGTTCAGGAGGACAGCAACGTGGCGCGCTCTGGTTGGGCGGTACCGCTTCGTTCTGTGTTCTAATCTCGGTCGTCTAGACGAGATCCGGTGAAGGAGGGGCGCTAGCTTCGTCAACGACGGCGGGGGTAGTCAATGACTTGGATGAACGGCCCTAACGGCGGCAGTTGACAGCGCTCCGGCGAGTTCCCGGGACGTCAGAGTGGACAATGGGGTGCGTCGCGTTACCACGGTCTCGCGGGTACCCTCGGCGACTTCCCTTGCTTCCTGTAGTGATGGAGACGGTTGGATGGAGCTCCGTAGTGCCTGTGGTACTCCGGCGAGATTGCGTGCTCGCTATGGTGATCTGCGCAAGGGGAAATTCGGGTTAGGGGGCATCGGCAAGTACGGGGGAGAGTTCCAGATGGTAAGGGAGAGTCGGGGTGGACGGAACCGTGCTCTACCTCGAGCTCCCGTGAGCAACAATGGCGCGCCGCAGCGAGATCCAAATCGAGGCTAGGGTTCCATGATTCACGATGTTTCGAATAGGATAGAGGGGAGGGGGTTTATATGGGGGTTCTGGCATGCAGAAGGGGCAAGGGACGAACGGATTCACGCCGAAATGATTGGGATTTTTGGTTCGGGGATGAACTCGTGTTCATCACGGACTCTCAGCTGGAGATGGAAGATGACAGGTGGGCCCGGCGTGTCAGCGACAGCGAGGAGGGAAGCGGGCTGGCTGACCTTGGCGGCTTTGTTGCTGGGCCGGCCCATGCAGTGGCTGCGCTGCGCACTGCGTGCGGCAGGAGGGCAAGCGGCGGGTAGCTAGCGGGCTGGCTCCGGCTGGCCTGTTTAGATTCTTTTTTTCTATTTGATAGTTTCTTTTATATCTTTTTCGTATGATCTCCAAATGAATTGATTCTTGTATCCAAAATTTTCTAAAATTGTGTAGATCCTCTTAGGATCATTTTTGTAGCCTTTTACCTAGTTTGAGAGTAATGGATTTATATATCCTGTTTGTACTCTTGTAGGAGTATTTTGGTAATTCAAAATAGGGCTTTGCATGAGATGCCATGATGCAATGCAACACAATGTTTTGGATTTGTTATAACCTTCTCAACAATGTGTTAGACATATTAACCCATTCTTTTAATGTGGTTTGGTAAAATTTCAAACAACCAACAAAAGTTTCTTTTTATTCATAATTTTCAACAAGATCAAATAATTCAATTATTTTATTTACCATATTATGACATTCCAAAATTAGGATTTTTTTTGGATGTTACACAACCACTGCACCAATCAAGGCAAGCTATTATTGGCAAGCTAATACTTGCAATCCATCATTAACAATGGAAGCTAACCCTTGCAAGCTAGAATTATACAAGATCACCTAATCAAGATGCAATAGGCATGCTTGGTTATACATTTTTGAATTATACCTACCCCAAGTTTTACTTATAAGCTTTACTTTCTTTTACTTTACCAAAGTTCTTTACTTTGTTTATAGATAGCATAAAGAGTATAAAACTTGACCTATCTAGTTAGGTTTAGATGTCATTCTATGACATGAGATTGATCTTAGCATCCCACTTTTGTGAACACTCTTAACTTAGTAGTTTAGAGCTAAACCCAAAAACCTGATCACTTTAGATGGGAGTACTTGGTGAAAATGACTTGTGAAAACCTTGGAATGATGAGTCATTCTATTGAGACGTTTTGACATGTGTTGAGAAACACAACTGGTTTATGATGATGAAAATGCTGAGGCATGAGCCTTAGCCCCTTTTATAAAAACTGATGGTTGGGTTCGGATGCGATACCATTCCAATTTTACCGTACAACCACAATACCTGAATTGGGTAAGTCTTAGACGGAAGTTTATATGCATTAGTATGAGTTCCCTCGCGGGAGAGGTCTGAGCTGAGGCTACCTCTCAATGTTGTCCACCTATGCAGTGCCTAGGATGGTAGATGGCCATGGATGGGAGGCCAAGCTCATAGGAGAGGTGCTTATAATAGAGTGTGTAAATGAAAGGTTATGTTTGATTATCTGCATACTAAGTATGATGATTCAGGGTTATCCCTGACAAATGTATCAAATTTTGTGGTGAAAGTGTACCACCTCTGCAGAGTGTGAAACTATTCAAATAGCCGCGTCCGCGGTTAAGGACAGTTAGAGTGGCCATACTGTTCCGTTGTCAAATGTTTTCAAAATGACTTATGAAATGAATTGTGACATGACTTAACCACAACATAGTTGTGACTATGACAACTAAGTTCCCACTTAGGTGATTTTAGAACTTTATTTTATCTTTCTTTGTTTCTGAACTCAGCTTAGGGTTTCAAACTTAACTCTACAAATAAACTTAGAACTTAGCATTTCCTACTAGAACTACCTTACTTGTTAGTGATAGTTTGCGAGTACTTAAAGAGTACTCATGGCTTTTTCCCTGGCTATTCCCGTGGCCAGACTATGAGGAGGACTACCCTGAAGGAGGACAGTAGGACGACTACGACAACTAGGATCATCTCCCATCGTGAGCATTGCCTGTGACACTGAAGATGTACCCCACCGCTACGCTATTTATTCCGCTACTTGTTTGTATTAAGACTGGATCATGAGATCATTTATTTGTGTAAGACCTTATTATGGTTTGTAATGAATGATGTACTGTGATATCCAATCTGTTATGTCTCGCAAAAATGGTAATCCTAGGATTGCGATGTATGGCATAATAGGCATCTGGGATTAAATATCCAGGTGTTGATAGTTTGTGGGATTGGACCTCGAGTACACCCCGGAGCATCCATATGGAAGGGAGTGAAGTCACCGTTGTTCAATTGGCCATGAGGAAACACGTCCTCGTCTACCACTTTTCCCGGTTTGTAGATCTGCTCTCTGTAGCTAACCACTTTTAGGGTTTTCTCCTCTTCTTCTTTATCCATTTGCTCATCTTGCAACTACTGGATTTTATTTAGGACCAAATAAATTATGAAAAGACAATGTGGAGAGTCTTGATCTTGCATTTACTAAACTTTTCAAAATTATATTCAGATGATGTTCTTGCATTGACAAAATATTTGTAGTTACAAATTTTGGTGATGACAAACTACATACTTTCAAGACCGGCAGGAATTGTCCGGCGCTGCGCCAGTTCCTTGTAGAAAAGGGAATTGTTTTCTACATTGTCGACAATACAACAGATTTTTCAAAATTTTATCGAGAGGGAATTATAATTCCTGCGCAGAACTGGATCGATATTCAGAGTCTTTTCAAGATCCTAGGGGGCTCGAGGAAGGATGGAATGGCATCACTCGCAACTAGAATCCTCGATGAGTCGTACGACAGAATGAAGGCAGATTTCCCTATGGATAGGCACGATTTCTAGGACGAGTGGCCGTTGTCTGATATAAACCGGAAGTATGCAGCCATAGATGCTTACGTGGCCTACCAGCTGTACAAGAAGATCCATGTTTTTCTACGTTACCTCGTGTTTTGCCCAATTTGCAAGAGGGAATACGAGCTTAGGGGATCCCTTTGTAGGAAATGCATAATAGCTGAGTTTGAAGCTGCATATGCAAAGGAAATGGCTGCATCTGAAGCAGCTGACAGAGAGGCTGCAGAAGCAGCTGAGAGAGAGCTTGCAGCTAAAGCAGAATCAGCTGACAGAGAGGCTGCAGTTGAAGCAGCAAACAGAGACGCTGCATCTTCTAGCGGCAACAATCAGGTCTGTGATGCACCTCTAATTGTGTCGCAGGACGCTGAAGATAGGGAAGGCAAGTCAGATCCCAGGTGGGACGAAGCATTTCATGAGTTGTGGAGTGCTAATAATGTAAGATCCACCTGGAATGATCGCAGTTGGTCGCCTAGGAATGATGGCAAGCGCCTCAAGTGGGCTGATGAGAAGTGAATTAAATTTTACTTCTCAGTGTTATGTTTATATTTTGTGGAACTCATTTATCTTATCAAGATGTCTAGCGCCTCAAGTAAGAGTAGTAAAATAAATTTAACCCTTGTTGTGTTATGTTTATGTATGTGTCTTGTAGCTTGTCAAGATGGTAGCTAGTTAACTGGAAGTTTGAAAGAGTACCCTTTTCCTCTCTTGCTAAACAAATATGTTTCATTTTTCCCAAACTGGTAGCAAATCTAGAGAAGATTCTCTCTTCGATAATTCGTTCCCTTTTGGACCTCTTTTTGCCTCCGGTCAGGTAGAAAATCTAGAGCAGCAAATCACACTAGGCAGAATTCATTTATTCAGAAAACAAAACAAATGTAGATATAGATGTGCGCAGCTAAATATGATATAGCGATAGAAAGTAGGTTGCTTAACGAGGTTCGATGCATTCAGCCAGAAATAGGATGCATGCAAAATATAGGAAATTAAAAGAAGCTGCTTAGCAGCAGCAGCCGCCGCAGCAGCAGACACATTCAACCCCTCCTTCATGCACCCGCGCCTTTGCCTCCTCCCTCCGGTGCTTCCTCCACTTCTTGCTGCCCAGTCCCTTGATCTTGGGGGCCTTAGGCCTGATTGGAGGCATGCGACCCTCTTTGATGGCCACCCGCTGGAGGTTTTCGGAGGTGACTGGCGAGAGCCTGGTGTTCAGTGATGTAGGCATTGACGTTCACGGTCTCGCGCTCGCCGCCTTTGTGGATGTCGGAGCCCGGGGCCTCTGCATCCTTTAGTAAGGAGTTGAAGTCGGTGCCGGCGAGACTCACCCAGCAGAATTCGATCCCCTTGTAGAAGGGGCAGCTGTAGTCACCGCCAGCGAAGAAGGCATTGTACTGGCCGACCCGTAGCCTCTTCAGCACCTGACGAGTCTTGGTGTGTCTAGACTCGTCATCGCTATAGACGTTGCTGCCGGAAACCTATTTGAAGAAAAGGAAAATGGGGTAGTAGATGATGTAAGAAGATCGAGCAATCGAAATGCGAACAAGCGAATCCTAATAAACCAAGATCTAGCATCCATCGATGGGAATGGTAGAAGAACCAGGGGAGGGGAGCAAACCCTAGTTACCTCCGACCATGGGTCGTCGATGCCGGTATCGTAGGGGTTCAGCGGAGCGATGTACTTATCTGGATCGTAGGTGCCCATGAAGTGTTGGATCTGCTTGTGACTGGCGGGAGCCTCCTCGCCGGCGAGGGGCTCCTCTTCAGCGGCTCCGTCGGTAGCGCGGACGGGGGCCTGGACTAGAACGGTGGCTGCCATTGATGCCTCGACTGAGGCCTGGACGGGGACGGTGGCTGCTTTCAACACGTCGAGGGGGACCGGCAAGGAGACGGGGGCCTCGTCGGTGGCTACGTCGGTAGCAGGGACGGGGGTGTGGACGGGAACGGCGGCTGCCATCGATGGCTCGACTGGGTCCTGGACGGGGATGGCGGCTGCTTTCAACACGTCGAGGGGGACCGGTGAGGAGACGGGGGCCTCCTCGCCGGCGGCCTCGAAGGCGACGATGGCCACCGTATCCTCCTCCGCCATCACCGGCGCGGATGGGGTTTTCTCGGCAGTTTGCAGATGTTGGTGGGACAGTGGAGAGGGTTACGTGGGGAGAGTGAGCGAGAGTGAGAGTGGGTGTGCGGAGAGGGGCTCTATAGTTAAGGTGGATGGAAGCAAGGCACATTTCGTTGCACCACCGTGCAACGCGCCACAGAGTCTACTGCACCGTGCACCGTGACACGCGCACGGTACGTCACATTTTTTCCCTGGGCCATGCATGGCAGTTCTGTATTGAGTCGCATGCAAAGGGCGCATACACAATTTCTATGTACGAAGTTTGACACGGCCCTAAAATTGGCGATAGTTAAAAGTGCAAATGTAGAGGGGTAGGTAGGTGGCTGTACGTCGAGATTTGTGGGGTTGTGCTAGATTGGGTAGAGGGATGTGTTGATGACTGCGAGTGACTCGATGAAGGCGGAGACGTTAGGCCTCGTCGAGCTCAGCTCTTCGGCCTCCGGCTAGCGCGTGCAAGTTTCTTACGGTGGAGCCTAGTTGGAAGTGAGATTGAGAGCCGCTGCGTAAAAATGGGATATGTCTTATTAAAATCAAGTGGCAATAAATTGCAGCTGTCCATCGACGACTGTGCACTCGATGACGCATGTGTTGTGGCATAGTAGTAGGCTTTTCAGACTTGATTAAACATGATATGACCGCTCGATGACTTTTTCCATGGACGACATCGTGTTCGTTCTTGTAGAAGTCTCGTTGAGGGAGACGTCCGTGCTATCTCACGCTGTACTGTGAAGGGTACGACGTGTGCAACGATCATCGTTGGATCGCACAGAATCAACGGTTGGTGCGCACGATCTGCGTGACAACTGTGACAACCAATTAGGCAGTAGCAGACAGAGTGAGCACATGTTTGGGCTTCTACGAAAGATAGAGAGAGGGGGGCAAAACTGAGTAATATCAAAAAAACCAAGGGCAAAACTGAGTAGTATAAAAATGGAAAGTGAGTGTCTTGTACAATGAAATACATCGTGGCATACATCAAATTATGCCAAGATAGATCCACTAGAGTTCATTGGATGTGTGTTCTTCTCATAAACCACATGGACCCACTAGAGTTCATTGCATGTGTGTTATTATCATAAACCACATGGATCCACTGGTGTCATTGCATGTGTGTTCTTTTCATAAACCACATGTTGATCCACTAATGTCATTGCATGTGGTCATTGCATGTGTATTCTTCTAACCAAACAACACATGGATCCACCAATATCATTGCATGTCTGTTCTTCTCATGAACCACACACAGTGTCATCGCATGTCTGTTCTTCTCACAAACCACTTAAGGATACACCAGTGTCATTGCATGTCTATTCTTCTCATGAACCACATCTAGAGTCATTGCATGTCTATTCTTCTCACAAACCACATAAGGATCCACCAGTGTCATTGGATGTGTGTTCTTTTCATGAACCACACACAGTGTCATTGGATGTCTGTTCTTCTCACAAACCACATAAGGATCTGATACATTGCAAATGCATCTATAATTTTTGATGTTCCATGCTTGGTTTTATCCACTTTCTTGTGTTTTGTCCACACTTTGGAGTACTTTTCATATGATTTCTTGGACTAACCTATTAACAAGAGCCATAGTGCCAGCTGCCTGTTTTCTGCTGTTTTTGGTTCGAGGAAAGTCAGAAAATGAATATTCTCGGAATTGGATGGGACAAAAGCCAAAGTGCCTATTTTTCCAGAAGTCATCACATGCCAGAATACGAGACGGAGAAGGGCTAGAGGGCGGCCACACCACCTGGCCACGCGGCCAGGCTTGGCCTGTGCCAGGGGGTGGTGTGGCCAGCCCAAGCACCCCCTCGGCCTCTCCTTCCGCCTATAAGATGCCCTCGGGGCGAAAACCCTAAGGACCCGATAAAAAATCCACGAAATAGTCTGTAGCCACCGTCATCTCCATCCCTAGATCAGGAGGGATCTGAAGCTCTTCCCGACACCCTACCAGAGAGGGGAATTCACCCTAGAGGCCTTCTTCATCATCATGCAAGGCTCCGGTGTGATGCGTGAGTAGTTCATCCTTGGACTACGGATCCATGTAGTAGCTAGATGGCTGGTTCTCCTCCTTTGTGCTTTCATGTCTAGATCTTGTGAGCTCCATTCATGATCAAGATCATCTATTTGTAATTCTGCATGTTGTGTTTGCGGGGATCCGATGGCTATTGAGATGCTATTTCAGATTGATTATTGATTCTATCATGTCTTTGTTATTTGTGATCTTGCATGCTTTCCGTTGTTAGTAGCTATCTGGGCCAAGTAGATGCTAGCAACTCCAAGAGTTAGTATTTATGCTCGATAGTGGGTTCATGCCTCTGGTAATCTAGGGAAGTGACCGAAATCTCTAAGGTACTAGATGTGTTGTTGCTACTAGGGAGAAAACAACAATCCTTTGTTCATAGAACAATCATATTGTTTACATTACATGCAATTCATAAAGCAATAATATGTTGCTTGCAACTTAATACTGGCGGGGGTTCGGATGATAACCTGAAGGTCGATTATTAGTCATAGATGCAGTTGGATGGCGGTCTATGTATAATGTTGTAATGCCCAATCAAGTTCCAAAGGAGTCAAGATGATTAGTATATGCAAGTATTGCTTTCTCGATGTTTGTCAATTTCCCGGCTGTAATTTGTTCACCCAGCATGTTATCTATCTTAAGGAGAGCCACCTCTAGTGAACTATGGATCCCGGTCCTTTTTGTTTACATACAATCTATAAACTGTTTATTGTTTTGTGTTTACTTTCTACAAACTATTACTTCCTTCCATTAGATACATTTAATCCTTTGTTTTCTGCAAAACACGGTGAGATTGACAACCTCATCGCAAGTTGGGGACAAAGTTCTATGGTTGTGTTGTGCAGGTCTCCATGTTGCTACTAGCACCGGTAGTGCGCCCTGCCAAGGCTCAGCTAGCAACACATTTGGGGTGTTTCCTTGCTCCTACTGGTTCGATTAAACCTTGGTTTCATAACTAAGGGAAACTTGTTGTTGTGCTCATCATACTTTCCTCTTGGGGTTCCCAACGAGCTCTACATCACACTGAGCCATCAAGCATTTTTCTGGCGCCGTTGTCGGGGAGTCAAGGACATCTTCACAAGGGGAGTCCCTCATAACCAATCTCTTTACTTTGATATTTTTGTTTTGCTTAGTTTGTTTTGCTTTGTTTGCTTGTTTTGTTATCAAAAACACACAAAAAATAGTTTTACTAGTTTGCTTTCTTATTTGAAAACCCAAAAAAATGACTACTCTTGAAAACACTAAGTTGTGTGACTTCACTAGCACCAACAACAATGGTAATGCTTATGGAAGTTCTCACAACAATAATAGGAGTGGACCCTCTGAACTTGAAGTTATGCTTAAAGACTTTATTAGTAAACAAACTGCTTTCAATAAAACTATTGAGGAAAAACTCTCTAATGCTGAAAGAAATATAGCATCTTTGGCTGAAGCTCAATCTTCTTTGAATAAAATGGCTGCTAAACCTGAAACTAATGAGAATCCCTTTGCAGCTACTAATGCCATACAAGTAAGAATTGATGAAAATGTTAGACTATTAGCTGAATTACATGCTAAGTGGGAAAGAGAAGATGAAATTGCTAGAAACATTAGTGTTTCTACTATCACCACCACTAGTGTTGAGGCTAGTAATAGTTCTACTACTTTAGATGATAATTTTGATTTTGATCTTGATGGTTGTAATATCTCTGAAGTTATTAAGTTCCTACAAAAGCTTGCTAAAATTCCTAATGCTACTGCCATGAACATGGCTTTTACAATACACATTACTGATGCTATCGTAAAGATTAAAGAAGAAAAGATGAAACATAAAGCTTCTATTCCTATAAAACAAGAAGATGGTTGGGAACCCATCATTAATATGAAAATGAATGACTTTGATTTCAAAGCTTTATGTGATCTTGATAGTAGTGTTTCTATTATGCCTAGAAGGATTTATGATTTGATTTTCCTCCACTTGAAGATTGTTATTTGAATGTCCCACTTGATGATAACGCTAAAAAGAAACTCATGGGGAGTCTTAATGATGTTCTTATTATGGTTAACAATGCTTATGTCCCCATTGATTTCTATGTTTTGGATGTTGGATGCAATGCTTCTTGTCCTATTACTTTGGGAAGACCTTTTCTTAGAACTATTGGTGCCATTATTGATATGAAAGAAGGCACCATTAAATATCAACTCCCACTCAAGAAAGGTATAGAACACTTCCCTAATAAGAGAGAGCAGATTTATGTTGCTTCTCCTATGAAAACAAAATTTGGTCTTAATGCTTCTTCATTTGAGAACACTTGATTCTTTCTTGCTTCTTATGCCTAACTTAAAGGCGTTAAAGAAAAGTACTTATTGGGAGATAACCCAAAAGTTTTAGATGAGTCTTGGAGGTTATTACTCCTCTCCTTATCCTTTTTATTTACTTTTTGTGCCAAGAGTAACCTCTAATGGGAGAGAAGTAATGATTGGGAAAGTTGCTGTCCCGAAAGAGATTTCTGTGCTTCACCATAAAACTTCGTGTAAAATCTCTGAATGTCTTTTTGAGGCATGAATTTTTACTTCTGCCCCAGGTTGTTATGTAACTTTCGTTAGTTTAACACTTTTTGATTTGAGCAACAGAAGGTCTTCGAAAAAATTCGTCTTTACATGCTGATCTGTTTTGACAGATTTCTGCCATTTTCTACATTTGCTTCTTGTTGGTTCCTTTTTGAGTTATTTTGGGGAATTGAGCTTTTTGAGGGAAGTGCTACAGTAGCTAGTGTTCTACTGGAAGTTTATTTGGTGTTAGAACTGAACCTTAAGACTTATTTATCTTGAGTGCACTAATGTTGCTAATAAAGATTGTGTGAAGTTTTGTATGAAGGAAAAATTTCAGGTGTATGCATTCCCTTCTTCATCAATAAAAATCCCAGGTTTCTTCCAAACGCTTCATTTTTATTGTTTCATGCATAGTTGTGTTGTTCTTGGAGCGTCTTCTTTTTCGTTTTCGTTTTGGTTTTTTGTTTTCTTTTGTTTGCTTAGTTTTCTGAATAAATTGGTTGGACCTCCTCTTTCGTACTTTGGTTTGCAAATATTTTGGTTTGGTTTGGAAAAGAGTAGGAAAGTTTATTCTTATGTGGTAAAAAGAGCTTGTTTTTGACTGTGGCCTATGCTTTGTCATGCCATGCTTGATATTGTTTTGGCTTTATGCTTAGTATTATTAGCTGTAGCATGACTTGTTATAAAGAATTGAGATTGCTTAATGTGCCTTGGATGAATCATGCATTGTTTTAGCATATTAAAGCATAGTATAGTGGTATTCTCCTTTGATGCTTTATTTGGGTTGACTTGGCGCATGCTCACACCATGTTATGACTATCTCAAGTCACCATAGCCTTTATGATCCTTTAGTTTTCAACTTGTAGTATCACTTTATGCTTTGATCAATGATGTTTTGTCGCTCTACATGGTTATGGCCATTATTGCTCTCTTAGTTTGTCGCTCCCAGTCTTTTGCTAGCCTCCACAACCAAGTATGAGTTCCACTCATGCATCCAACTCCTTAAACCAAGTTATTCCAAAGAGTCCACCATACCTACCTATTAGCTTATGCTATTCCAAGTATATTCATGATTTTGTTCACCTTCCAAATTAAACTTGTTATGAGAAAACTAGTGATTAAAGCTCTCACGAACTTGATGGCACACTTTACTTTTCTTGCCCTGAATAAACCTGAACCATTGTGTCGTCTATGTTGTATATGCTTGCACTTATTTGCTAGGAATTAGCAGAACCATGCTATCATGGGGAATGCTTTCAACATTACACTTGGTACTTGTACCTAGTTTATATCATGCTCTTTTGTATATGGATGTCGTCGGTGTGAAATGAAAGGGGAGCTTGTAAGTCCATGGAGTTATGTATATGTGTTAGAGAAACGCCTGGGCCGCTGGTCAAATCCATGCTATCATGGTGGAAACATGCAGCGTAACCATAATGAGCTGTCTATGAAGCATTCTTCTTATAAAAAAGAGTCCTATATTGAGAAAAAAAAGAAAAAGAGAAAAAAGAGATATTATGAAAAGAGGAAAGAGAGAAAAAAGCACCATATTCCCATGGTAAATAAGAAGATTGTTGAGATGCTTGTTGTCTGCTTGCCTTGTCATTTTGATATGGGGATTCTTCCGTATCATCGGGCAAGGGGTACCCCGTTGGCGGTTCTCTATGATACACATATACTTACAATGACAAGAACTTACCGGTGACTAAACTTGAGTAGCATGAGGAGCGGCCCTTGTATACAAGGGACATGAGATTTCTAACTTATACTTCGTCAAGCATGTACACCATAGTTTGTTCACTTTAACCTTAATCACTTCAAGATTCTTAGGATAGGGGCAATGAGAGTTGAAAGCTATAAGTACCATAATTTTTGGAAGCTCTTTATGAGACTTGAATCCCTACTTCCTTTTATAAAGGCCTTTCTACCACCATTATATTGAGTCTCCACCTTCTACCTTTATGCACCTACTTTGAGAGCATAGTGGCCATTCTTAGTTCTATGTGCATTGTCCCAAGACTAAGTTGATTGATGCATAACTTCATATTACTTGTTTTAAACTATTTGTATCTAGTCACTCTTATGAACTTTGAAGGTGTCCTATGCATTTATATTGTCTACTCTATGAGGGACAAGCTGAATACTATTATGCTATGTTTTCTTTATGTGAAACAAACAAACGTCTTGCAAAGCATTGTTATTCATGAATCTTTTGTTTGTGCCTTTTCATGTTGCATCATAGTTTCTTTGTCTTATTGCTAGAACTTTGTCTTTCATGTTATGATTGAAGTACTATGATCCCAGCTTTGAATGTTTTACAAATACTTTGATCAAGTCTTTGATGGTGCATGTCACCTCAAAAATTATTCTTTCTTTTATCACTTTCCTACTCGAGGACGAGCAGGAGTTAAGCTTGGGGATGTTGATACATTGCAAATGTATCTATAATTTTTGATGTTCCATGCTTGGTTTTATCCACTTTCTTGTGTTTTGTCCACACTTTGGAGTACTTTTCATATGATTTCTTGGACTAACCTATTAACAAGAGCCACAGTGCCAGCTGCCTGTTTTCTACTGTTTTTGGTTCAAGGAAAGACAGAAAATGAATATTCTCGGAATTGGACGGGACAAAAGCCAAAGTGCCTATTTTTACGGAAGTCATCAAATGCCAGAATACGAGACGGAGAAGGGCTAGAGGGCGGCCACACCACCTGGCCGCGCGGCCAGGCTTGGCCCGCGCTAGGGGGTGGTGTGGCCAGCCGAAGCACCCCCTCAGCCTCTCCTTCCGCCTATAAGATTCCCTCGGGACAAAATCCCTAAGGACCTGATCAAAAATCCACAAAAGAGTCTGTAGCCGCCGTCATCTCCATCCCTAGATCGGGAGGGATCTGAAGCTCTTCCCGGCACCCTGCCGGAGAGGGGAATTCACCCTGGAGGCCTTCTTCATCATCATGCAAGCCTCCGGTGTGATGCGTGAGTAGTTCATCCTTGGACTACGGATCCATGTAGTAGCTAGATGGCTGGTTCTCCTCCTTTGTGCTTTCATGTCTAGATCTTGTGAGCTCCATTCATGATCAAGATCATCTATTTGTAATTCTGCATGTTGTGTTTGCGGGGATCCGATGGCTATTGAGATGCTATTTCAGATTGATTATTGATTCTATCATGTCTTTGTTATTTGTGATCTTGCATGCTTTTCATTGTTAGTAGCTATCTTGGCCAAGTAGATGCTAGCAACTCCAAGAGTTAGTATTTATGCTCGATAGTGGGTTCATGCCTATGGTAATCTAGGGAAGTGACAGAAATCTCTAAGGTACTAGATGTGTTGTTGCTACTAGGGAGAAAACAACAATCCTTTGTTCATAGAATAATCGTATTGTTTACATTACACGCAATTCGTAAAGCAATAATCTATTGCTTGCAACTTAATACTGGAGGGGGTTCGGATGATAACCTGAAGGTGGATTATTAGTCATAGATGATGTTGGATGGCGGTCTATGTATAATGTTGTAATGCCCAATCAAGTTCCAAAGGAGTCAATATGATTAGTATATGCATGTATTGCTTTCTCGATGTTTGTCAATTGCCCCCGC